>CAJPIZ010000835.1:0-20393 GCA_905368565.1 Medioppia subpectinata | reverse complement strand
GTAATGGACAACAGGCTTCCGCGCGCTATGTGAGTCTCGTGGGTTTCGTGACAATGGCTGTGCTTAAACTAGACGACAATGATCTGGCTGTTGGCCACAAGTGGCCAGTGGTTGAGTTGGCCGACGCACAGCTTATGAAAATGGACGATAGGGTGTATACTGTGGGCACCACTCGGTGTCCACTCCATAATCAGGTCAATGAGGGGACAGTGTATTCGTCGGCTGTGTTGGGCTCTAAGTTCAAACAAATTATGGACTTCACGTCACAAATGCCCGCAATTATCGCTTTATATTATTACAAACATTACTTTATACAACACACTGTACTCAACAGTGCTGTGGAAAACGGACGGCCACTGGTCAACGCCGAGGGCAAAGTGGTGGGCATTACGGTTATTACTAACAATGATAACACCCCTCTCTTTACTGACAACATAGCGGTGGCGACCGTCGGCGGCATTTTCGGTAAAATACGGGCTCATGTTTTGTGGCCATTATTACACTGATGTTAATTATATGTGAACTGCTTTATTTTTAGTTGTAATAACAAATTTTATAAACAATTACGTGGACGCGACTAAAGGATCTCCTCTCGGACTTGTGGTCTATTGGTTAGACGACGAGTTGCGACAGGAGTTGCAAATTAATGATCATTATATGGAGCCTCACAGCGATCTTAATGGTGTACTCGTTTGGGATGTGTCCGACAGTTTCAGTCAAAATATGTATTCAATTTAATTCACAAACATTTTGTTACAAATATATTAATGACTATAATTTGTAAATTATGTTCAAAGTGCTGGACAACAACTACAGAGTTATGATGTGATAACTCATATAAACGGTGTGGAAGTGGAGTCTATGGACCACATGTATTGGGCCGTACGGGCGCTGAGGGCCGGACAGTCGGTCACGTTTTCTGTGAACGACGAGTTCACCACATTTACTATACACCCGACACAACACAATTTGATGGACACACTGTCCAAAAGAGACACTCATTTTGTTTAGATATTGTTTAGATTTTTTTTGGTCATTTAAATAAGTTAAATAATATAATTATATTTTAATGTATTTTAAGTATTGTTGTTCGTATTCATACTCAATAAAACTATTGCAATTGTTTATTCAAATAATTTAAATCAATTACAATTTTCTGGTCATTTAAATAGTGTTTAACATTTTTATAAACCGTACATTACTTTCAATTTTAGCAATAAATTATATACTAATTGTTAATACGCTGAACAGTTAGGATAATCATCAATCAATGGCTTAACGGTTATATCCAGAGGGCCTCCGCCTCTGTTAACCTTAATCTTTAAGTCGTGGCCAACGGGTAGTCTCTGAAGAGTTTCATCCAATTGTGAAAACGATTTAAGAGGTTTGCCATCGATATGAGTGATGATATCGTTGTCTTCCAATCGTTTGGTTTCACTTTACGGACAAAACAAACAATTAAATCATGTATTTTGAATACATAATCAATTAATAATGTATTATAAAATTAAATACTAACTCCGATTCATTAGCCCAACGATTGATACCACGAGACTTGACGAGAAACAGGTTAGGCGACGATTGATTTATCACAACACCCAGTGTTTTCTTACCGGCCCTCTCGTACTGGCGCTTATCGGTCAACCCTTTATCAATAGCATCCTTCCCATTATTCACAAAAACTTTACATGAAATATTAATTTAATTAATTAAAAAACATTATTTATAATATAGATAAACCCCATTCACCCCGGGCAAAGTCCTACAACCCATATAATAGCCTTACCGTTTACATCGGTCGCCTTCATAGCGGTGCTGAAATGCCCTCCCGCACCAAAATTTACCCCAATTACGAGTCCATTCCCGTCGAGTACGGGTCCGCCCGAGAAGCCACTAACGGCCGGCGCCGAGTGAACCAAAACCAAGTCCTTATCGTTGGTGTAGATATTGAAAGAGGGCTTACTGTCAGGCAGTGTGTGCATAGTCCATTCCCGTCGAGTACGGGTCCGCCCGAGAAGCCACTAACGGCCGGCGCCGAGTGAACCAAAACCAAGTCCTTATCGTTGGTGTAGATATTGAAAGAGGGCTTACTGTCAGGCAGTGTGTGCAATGGGTGCGGCTGTGAGGCCCCTATAACCCGACCCAACGCTGTGCCAAATTTGAATTCCGGGTGACCCAACACTAGCACAGGTTCGCCGGCAGTTATATCCGTTCGCGTCGATAGTGTCAGCACCGGAAGTGAGTTGGCGGCGACAAACACTCGCACCAAAGCCAGATCCAGCATAGGTTCCGCGTACACCACCTGTCCGTCCAATTGGTACACATCATCGATGTCTTCGTCGTCGTCGTCGCTCTCCTCGTTGGGAAATATCTTTGCGCTACTTATCGGTTCCCATAGCTTAACCCTTACGTATTGATGGTCTTCCACCACATGACAATTGGTGACAATCAGTCCGGACTGGTCCACAACAAAGCCGGTGCCATCGGCCCCGAGGGTATTGATTGTCACAACTGATTTCTGGCACTTGTTGTAGATTTCTCTCATCTTCGCGGCCACATCCGTGTCCTCCAAACGAGCGTTTCTTATAGTAATCAATGGTTTGATTGTAAAGTATGGGTCACTTTTGGTGACTACAGTGTTGTGTCGGATGTGTTCATACATATAATGGCCACAAATGGATGCCATAACTAATGGTAAACTGATTTGTAGTAAATATTAAACGATTTAGTTTTAATTTTACGATTTAATTTATAAGTAAACCTTTTCACGCATTTCTTTGATAAACTATTCAAACGATACATATTTAGGAACAGAATATTATCACTAAAAGTATTAATACTAAACACAAAACTATTTATTTCTCAATACAAAGAAAGTGTTTAAATTTAAAACGAGTTAAACCTATATTTCACGAGAGAAAATGGATTTGCAATTATTTTAATAATTGTGTTTTAAAACCAAACTATTTAATAATCTGAATAGTTTCTATCAATTTTTGTTTGAATATTTTTAAAAATTATTAAATCAATTCCTTGCAAATAACTTCCAATAAAATATTTCACATTTAATTTCAATATGAAATATATTTCTCACATTTTAAGTATAAGTTTAATCACAATTTAGTCACTGTTTTATTGAATACAACTTTTTGTATGAATTTCCTTATTTCTCATCAATTATTAATAATTTATTAATCAATTTCTGTTTCCGTTTTATTGTTAAGTCTTATATTGAGACTAAAACACATGTTTTGATTGACTATTGATTTAATTTACATTTTGTTATGTATTAATTATTTGTTTCAATTATTTTGTGTGAAAATGTCTCAAATTTATAATAAAGACAGTTTCGATAGATTTGGTGACGATTTGTGCGAAGAGTTGTTGTCTTATATGGCATTCAAAGACACATTTCGTTATGAATTGGTTTCCAAACAGTGGCAGAGATTGATATACAATAAACAATTTGTGTTAACAACTGATATAAAACCATTGATTAATAATATGAAACATTTTGAAATTGTTTCAACAATAATGAAAAAGTGTACAAATATTACACAATTTCACAGTAAATATAACATTAAATACGACAGTTTTGGCGACGCATTCGTTGATTTAATAATTAAATATTACAATCAATTAAATGGCATTCACTTTGATTTTAATAATAATGAAATCGAAACGATTAATGAATTTATTGCTAAATTTGGTCCACAACTGAAAACCATATCATTATATGATTTCTATGATAACGCTATCAATGAAATATTGTTTGAAACGTGTGTCAAATTGAATACAATTTATATTAAATCTAATGATTGGCCGAAGAGTTGGCTCGTATTGAGTGATAAAACGGATCAAATATTTAAACGCCTGAAGAGTATTCACTTGTCATTCAGTTCTCGCAATAACCAAATGTTAAATATTAATTTAAATGCATTTCAATTGTTTGCTCACAATTACTGTCACAATATTAAATCAATTGAATTGTATTTACATAATAATGACATCGATATAATTAATACATTATGGGATGAGTTTTTACTAATGCCGGCATTAATTGCACTCAAAATCAATATAGAGTTGTATCCTTACAATTACAGCACATCTCTATCTAACGATATGTTATACAAAATATGCACAAATATTGGTCAAAAATGTCTACAACTGAAGAGTCTTTCCCTAACTATTCCGTATATAACAACTCAAGTATTTTCACTAATTAATGATAATTTTAAACAATTACAACGTCTGAAATTGAGTGGTGTTTATAACGTGATGTCACATATAAACTGTGGTTTATTGAAATCACTGAAACATTTAACACATTTAACTATTAATTTGCTTAGTTTGAGTTCTCATTGGACACGTTTGGGCGACTGTTTTTTCGTTAATATTGACCACAATTTGCCACAACTTCTGGATCTGAGACTCAATGGAGTGATAATAACGGATGAAGTGTTGAATGTGCAATGGGTGCGGCTGTGAGGCCCCTATAACCCGACCCAACGCTGTGCCAAATTTGAATTCCGGGTGACCCAACACTAGCACAGGTTCGCCGGCAGTTATATCCGTTCGCGTCGATAGTGTCAGCGCCGGGAGTGAGTCCTCGTTGACAAACACCCGCACCAAAGCCAGATCCAGCACCGGCTCCGCGTATACCACCTGTCCGTCCAATACGTGCACAACATCGACGTCGTCGTCGTCGTCGCTCTCCTCGTTGGGAAATATTTTTGCGCGACTCATCGGTTCCCATAGCTTAACCCTTACGTATTGATGGTCTTCAACCACATGACAATTAGTGACAATCAGTCCGGACTGGTCCACAACAAAGCCGGTGCCATCGGCCCCGAGGGTATTGATTGTCACAACTGATTTCTGGCACTCGTTGTAGATTTTTCTCATCTTCGCGGCCACAGCCGTGTCTTCCAAACGAGCGCTTCTTAGGGTAACCAATGCTTTGAATGTAAAGTTTGGGTTACTTTTGGTGGTAAAGGTGTCGTTGTGTCGGATGTGTTCAGACATATAATGGCCACAAATGGATGCCATAACTAATGGTAAACTGATTTGTGGTAAATCATATTAAATTTAGTGTTAATTTCAAGATTTAAATTATAAGTAAACCTTTTCACGCATTTCGTCGATAAACTATTCAAACGATACATAATTAGGAACAGAATATTATCACTAAACGTATTAATACTAAACACAAAACTATTTATTTCTCAATGCAAAAAAGTGTTTAAATTTAAAACTAGTTGAACCAATATTTAATTATAAAGTATCACGAGATGAAATGACTTTTAATTACTTTGACAATCATATTAATAATTGTGTTTAAACTATTTAATAATCAGAATAATTTCTATCAGTTTTTGTTTGAATATTTTTAAAAAATATTAACTCAAATTGACATTATATTTTAATATGAGATATATTTCTCACATTTTAAATATAAGTTTAATCACAACTTCTATTTTATTCAATGTTTTATTGAATACAACATTTTTGTATGAATTTTTTAATTTATAAGTAAACCTTTTCACGCATTTCTTTGATAAACTATTCAAACGATACATATTTAGGAACAAAATATTATCACTAAAAGTATTAATACTAAACACAAAACTATTTATTTCTCAATACAAAAAAAAAGTGTTTAAATTTGAAACAAATTAAACCGATATTTCACGAGAGGAAATGGATTTGCAATTATTTTGACAATCATTTTATTAACTGTGTTTTAAAATAAAACTATTTAATAATCAGAATAATTTTTATCAGCTTTTGTTTGAATATTTTTTAATTATTAAATAATTTTCTTAAAAATAACTTCTGATAAAATATTTCACATTATATTATTTCAATAAGTGCTATATTTCTCACATTTTAAGTACAGTATAAGTTTAATCACAACTTTTGTTTTATTCAATGTTTTATTAAATACAACTTTTTGTATGAATTTCCTTATGTCTCATCAATTATTAATAATTTATTAATCGATTTCTGTTTCCGTTTTATTGTTAAGTATTATATTGAGACTAAAACACATGTTTTGATTGACTATTGATTTTATTTCTGTATTAATTGTTTGTTTTGATTATTTTGTGTAAAAATGTCTCAAATTTATAATAAATCGTCTTTCGATAGATTTGGTGACGATTTGTGCGAAGAATTGTTGTCTTATATGGCATTCAAAAACAGATTTCGTTATGAAATGGTTTCCAAACAGTGGCAGAGATTGATATATAATAAACAATTTGTGTTAACAACTGATATAAAACCATTGATTAATAATATGAAACATTTTGAAATTGTCTCAACAATAATGAAAAAATGTACAAATATTACACAATTTCACAGCGAATCCAATATTAAATACGACAGTTTTGGCGACGCTTTCGTTGAGTTAATAATTAAATATTACAATCATTTAAATGGCATTCACTTTGATTTTAATAATAATAAAATCGAAACGATTAATGAATTTATTATTAAATTTGGCCCACAATTGAAAACCATATCATTGTATGGTTTCTATAATAACGCAATCAATGAAATAATGTTTGAAATGTGTGTCAAATTGAATACAATTTATATTAAATCCAATGAATTGTCAAAGAGTTGGCTCGTATTGAGTGATAAAACGGATCAACTATTTAAACGCCTGAAGAGTATTCACTTGTCATTAAGTTTTCTCAATATCCAAACTTTAAATATTGATTTGAATGCATTTGAATTGTTTGCTCACAATTACGGCCACAATATTAAGTCATTTGGATTAAATATATATTTACGTAATAACGACATCGATATGATTAATAAATTATGTAATGGTTTGTCACTAATGTCGGCATTAATTGCACTCAAAATCAATTTAGGATTGTATCGTTACAATTACAGCACTTCTCTATATAACAATATGTTATGCAAATTATGTACAAATATTGGTAAAAAATTTCTACAAGTGAAGAGTCTTTCCCTAACTATTCAATATATAACAACTCAAGTATTTTCACTAATTAATGATAACTTTAAACAATTAAAACGTCTGGAATTGATTGGTGCTTATAATGAGATATCAAATATAAGCTGTGGTTTATTGAAATCACTAAAATATTTAACACATTTAAGTATTCATTTGCTTAATCTTGGATTTCGTGGGAAAGGTTTGGACAACTTTTTCTTTGCTAATATTGACCACAATTTACCACAACTTCTGGATCTGAGACTAAATCGAGTGATAATAACGGATGAAGTGTTGAATGCATTGTCAAGACTGACACAAATCCGTTGCATTCAACTCATGGGCGATAATTATAGCACACAAATGGCTGTCAATCATCTCATTAATAACTGTCCAAAAGTTAATCTTAAATTATTTTTTCCCTGGTAATAAATTTTGGTTTTATAATCTCAATTGCATTCATTAATACATTTCGATTAAATATAAAATAAATATTTTTAAATTATGTTTGGATTAAAATTAATAATAATTACAAATGTTTATCAATACAATTACATTTATAAATTATAATAATAATAGTAATAAACAAATTGAACACAAATACGTATCACATTTAAAAAATCAGATAATATAATGTTTGATTAACTCATCAATTAATGCATAAATAAAACAATTTAAATGTGATCTTGATTTAAATAATATGAAAGCAAATTATGTCCTAATAAACACCTGTATAATAAGTTATATTATAAATTAATTAACAATATCAATGCTAATTATAACTAGAATATGTTAAATAATATATTGTAATTTAAATGTTAATTTGATAAATTCAGTTATTTATAAAACTATTGCATTAATTAATTTTTGAGTTATCATAATAATTGAGATAAACATAAACATAAGTGAATAATTAAATTAAAATTTTTAGATTTAATATTAAATCAAATGTATGTTTTATTAATAATAAAATAAATCATATATAAAATTAAGTATTCAATGTTAAATCATTTCTCGAATTATTGATCTAAATGATTTATTAACACAGAAAATGTTTATACTGTAGGGATAAAGCATTAATTGTAAAACAATATAACGTTTTGTGCCTATTTGTTTAGTAAATTCTTCAATGAATATCATATTTATGTGTAAACAAATGAAAACGTCGATTAATATCGCATTCAATTATATGGACACATATTGTGTAAAATACTGTGCATTAAGAATATTTAACATCGCAATTACACAAATAATTAATTATGTATTTTAATCTAACTCACTTTATATTACTAGTATTAGCGTATAAATGTGTTTTATTGATCACAAACTTAATATACATGAAACTATCATGGTCATACATTACATATAAAAGACAAAGGTCAACAATGTATAATCCGCTAATTTTACACATGTTTATATGCGATACCTGTGTTATTATCATTGAATTGTGCCGACTATTCCTCATCAGTCCATTCATAACCACTGATTATCCGATGACATCATTTGTGCTGCAAATTGTGAACAACTATTTCGATGCCATTAATCTATACGTGGAGTCCATAACAATTGTATTGATCGCGTGGTACCGGTATCTGGTGTACAAACGTGTGTTCCCGACAAATATTTGGCTTAATAATATCCGTGTAACTCACTTATTGACAGTGATCTGGCTATTATCCGGGTTACTATCGATGCCATTCATGTCAGCTAGCTATGTGCTATCTGTTAATTACCATAATGTGTCGTTTACGTGCCAAACACCAGACAATTGGCTGCACCGTTGGATCGATGGACTAGGCATGGACGAGTACGCCAGCATGGTCAAATTGCTCACTGAATTGCTTGTGCCCACAGTTATTGTGGGTTTATTTACGTGGCTCGAGAAGTGTGCCCACCGCCGATATAATCGCACATCGCTGGCCAATTTGGGAGCTAAATACAGGACACAGAACACTATATCAAGATTATTATTAGTCGTATTGCTAATATTGGAAGTGAAAAAGTTGCTAGCTACTTTGGCTAATAGTTTGGCCGATTATTTATTGGACGATTCGTGCAATTTGTTTGAAAATAATTTGTATGTTATATCATGTTTAGTTTGTATAACGTTAAAAATTATTACAAATTTGTTGTTTAGTTATATTAATTCAATTCATTTGCAAAGTGTTTGCAAAGTTGTCTCGTTTAAATTTAAAGAAACAAAATTTTAATCAAACTTTTAAAGAATAATTATTATTATTTATAAGTTTACTAATTTTAATTTGTAAAATATTAGAAACAGTCTATCAATTTTATTATTATAAAATATAAATTTATAAATATAAACATTAATTTTACTAAATTTTTACAGACTGTCAAACATATAATTAACATGTTATAAAATCGGTTTAAATGTTTTTAACAATTTAAAAATATAAATGTATTTTAACTAAATAAAATATATAAACATATAATTAAAATGTAATTTATAGAATTTTTACAAATATAGTAAATACAAAACTTTCATTTTAAAAATTTGAATTTACAAATCATATTTAATCATGTATCACAATGGGCTAATTGGAGCACTAATTATACAATTGTATAATCGTATAATTGTATATTGTATAATCGTTGTTTTAAAACCAAAACATAATTTAATATTTAATTCATGAATGAGTGATATTGTGATCAATAATAATCAAATGGGAAACAAAATGCAAACCCAATCACTTAAACAGCGGACCACTCGTGAAAATTACCGGTCAGTGGCGTCACCTCTACATCAGCGGGCAGTCCGTATCGCTCGACCTTAAGCTTTATGGACTGGCCTTCGGGCCAATTCTTCAGCATTTCGTCCAATTGTGCAAATGTTTTGAGTGGTTTGCCATCGATTGCAATGATAACGTCGTTCACATGTAATTCATTTGGACTGTAATTACAAATTACATATCAAATAATTAGACATTTAAAATGTTCATAACTATAATCATAACCCAAACTCTTGTGACCACCGGTTAATGGCATAAGAGGTGACCACAAAAGAGTTGCCCGAAGTGTACTCTAACACATAGCCCAACGATTTGCGGTCGGCCCGCGAGAACTCCCTCCTCTGGGCATCCCTTTCGTATTCCCGGCCTCTATTCAAATGCCCTGAATATGTATATTAAAGTCTATTTACTAAACAATAAGCACTCAACTCAATGACATACCGATGGCATCGGTGGCCAAAGTGCCGCAACCGGTGCCCCACTGGCCGCCAAAGTTAATGCCAATAACCTGTCCGTCGCTGTCGATGAGTGGACCGCCGGAGAAGCCGACAGTTGTCGGCGCCGAGTGCTGGACAAAAGGTCCGACGTGTTTGTAACTGTTGACCAGCGATGACTCGACCCCTGTTTGGGTTTGAATTGAGTGCCAGTAGACGCCCGTCACTGCGCCCAACACCACACCGCCTGCCATTGAGGGGCTCCCGTGGATAAGCACCGGCTCTCCCGACCATAATGGCTGTCTGTCCGATAGTGTCAGCTCAGGTAACTTTCCCTGAGCCACAAACACCCGCACGAGCGCCAGATCCAGCTCAGGCTCCGAGTAGACCACTTGTCCTCGCAATGTGTCTGTGATGTCAGCGCTCGGGTCGTTGACAAAGAGCTGATTGCGCGGCAATTGTGTCGGCAGTTTGACGGTCACGAGTTGCCAGTCGGCCACGACGTGAGCGTTGGTCATAATTAATCCGGTGCTGTCAACCACAAACCCGGTGCCCACGGCTTTGCCCCATAAGACCATTACCACTGACGGCGCTGTCATTTGGTGTATATTTCTCCAAAAGGCGGCCGAAGTCTTGTCCTCCAAACGAGCGTTTCTTATAGTAATCAATGGTTTAATTGCAAAGTTTGGGTCACTTTTGGTGGTTATGGTGTCGTTGTGTCGGATGTGTTCATACATATAATGGCCACAAATGGATGCCATAACTAATGGTAAACTGATTTTTGGATTAAATTAAATGAATTTAGTTTTGATTCAATGATTTGTTTGATTTAAAACAACCTTTTCTCACATTTCGTAAATAAAGTGTTCAAACGATACATATTTTTATAAGAAGTTTACATTCATTAAAATGTCAATTAACTATCATTTTTTAAATTAATAATTAAATCTATAGTTATTATTAAAAATTTACAACTGACTTGAAGTAACTAAAATTTGAATTGGCTTATAATTAAAATACTTAACTTCAATCAACAATTGCATTAATGTCATACATTTCCAAAATGTTGTGTTATGATTTCAATGAAATTAGTGTCAGATATTAAGTTTAATAAATTGATATTTATATTTTTAAAACTATTAATTTACCTTATTTAAAACAAAAATTAATTTTATTATTTTATAATCTAAGTTTCGATTCTAAAACATATGTAAAAATTTCAATTTTATTTACAACAACAAAATAAATAATTTGAATGCATATAAAAACATGTAAGATATTTATGGCACAAAAAAACACCAATCACTAAATATGTTAAACCAAACGTGTACTACTTTGGTTCAACGCCTGTGAATCCGGGGTTATTTCAAACTCTTCAACCAATCCATTAATATGAATCACTGTAAGCCATAGCCCCTGTGCGGCCCTCAGCGCCCGTACGGCCCAAATAAACTCTTCCATTGATTGGACGACATCGCCGTTGATATGCGTTATCACATCAAACCTCTCAATACTTATGTTACTGTCAATACTTTAAACAAAATTACAAAATCACAGCCATTAATATGATTGCATAGGTGTGCGCATTCATACGTACATAGCTCCTTTAGTGTTGCGGTTAAACTGACCACAATCCCACACAAATATACCCTTACGTTGAGTTATATGGAGTGTGATTTGGGGATACTTGTCGTGAATCCAGTTTAACAACCCCTCGTCCAACCAGTAGACTGTGAGCCCCAGTAGTGGTCCACTAGTTTTCGCCACATATTTAGGTATATAACTGAGTAAATAGTCTGAAAATCAAACATTAAATACACTGACATTAATCGCTGCCCTAAAAGTAAAGCCAAACAATGTTACCGTAAACTTTGCTAAGAGTATTAGTTGGTATGGCTAAGTGGTGGGTCGTGCTGAACGTTTTAAACGTTAGGCCAACCACTTTGCCCTCGGCGTTGACCAGTGGCCGTCCGGTGTCGTTCGGATTGATCGCAACGTTGTGTCGTATGTATTTTGTACCGCCAATATAACCTTCATAATATCTAAGGGGTACCATTTTAAACACTAATGTAGGGTCAGACAGGGCGGCTGCAGTGGCCTCAGCGATCTCAGCGGCGAGTCCCACCATTTTAACAATGTCTTCGCCCAACACATCCCTCGAAATCATTGTTCCGTCCGTCAATTGGTTATGGAGTGGACACCGAGTGGTGCCCACAGTATACACCCTATCGTCCACTTCTAAATCATCAATGTTACCCAACTCGACAACTGGCCACTCGGCGCCCTTCCGGTCCTCGTCGGCCAATTTAAGTAGTCTTATGTTTAAGTATCGAAACTGATATGCGTGTCGGGCCGACACTTCCCGGCCGTCGCCCAGCGTTACCACGTATAGGCAGTCCGGAGGCTGGACTGTGTCGAAGCACGTGATCACAAATCCCCGCGAATCGCATATAAACCCGGAGCTCATGTGAAGTGTCTCTGTGGCGGCCCTCGGATTACTGGCCACACGTATTGCCGGCTTAACCGATACGAAAGGGACGAACCACTCGTCGCTAAACTCTGGTATTGTGTTTTGTTGGGAACCGCTGCTCATCTGAACGCTTCTTAGAAGATAACGATCAATGGATCCACTCTTTGGCGAGACATGTAGTAATTGTCCATCTCTTCGGTGGCATTGAATCCAGTAATTGGTGGCAATCGTTACCCCGATTACAGATCTGGTCCACGAAATAGGAGTTTAATATTAACTTAATGTAAATTTTATTCTTTAATGCAAACCTTTTTGCGTAAAAACCTATCAATCGATTCATCATTTAATGACTTTCAATAAAATTGGATTAAATATTAAATAAAATATAAAACAACTCTTGAATCAAATATTAAATTAAGATATTTAATCGTTTAATTTGATTTGAGAAATTATGGTAAAATTTCAATCAAATGCATTTACATTATATCACAAATATATCACGTTTTACATTATTTAACTCATTATTAAAACAACAATTCTTTTGCACAAACACTCAATTTATTCAATCCTAATATAAAACTAATAAATACAGTATAAATCGAAATTAAAACAATTTATATCACGCTATAAAGCGGTCAATTTGTTATACAGTATACTATATATATAAATGAGATATAAAATAACTAAACAAATGACAACTAAAATATGCAACAATTGTTTAAACCACTGAACACTTGAAAAAATTAATGTCCGCGTGTGGGGTCACCATAACCTCTATGTCATCTCCACCCCTAGTAATGGCGATCGTTAGCTCCCGATTGGCGATCAAACTTTTCAATTGGGAAAACGTGGTGACAGGCGTGCCATCGATCGCCCTGATTATGTCGTTCACACGAAGAGCACTGTACGCAATTAAGATAGATCAAATTAGTGGATAATATAATTAAAACACATACCCCGTGGCCACGAGTTTGGGCTTAACGGCCCCATATATGACTTTAAAAGTACCCGCCTTTTGCTCTAACACTACGCCCAGACATCTCTTATCAAACATCCTGTACTCCTCTTTCACGGCCATAATATCCCGGTTTTTCCCTTCTTCTAGAAATTCTATGTAAAATATATAGAAATCAATTCACAATAACATAACAGTCAAGTAAAGATAGCACCCTGGTCAATAGACAATGGAAGGGGAGAGTGGGGTTTGTCATACTTATAACAGTGTTGGCCGGAATGGCACAGCCGACTAAATCAATGCCACTGAAGTGAACGCCAATCACGTGTCCGTCACCGTCGATGAGCGGACCGCCGGAGAAGCCGACGATCATCGGCGCCGAGTGCTGAACAAATGGGGCGTCATTTTTGTAGGCGCCCGGCGGTCCTCTTTGGTGGCCAACCTGGGTGTGAATGGAGGGCCGGTCAACGCCCAACACCTGGCCTACCGACAAGACGTCGTGCATTCCGGGCGAGCCGTGTAGGAGCACCGGTTCGCCCACTGTTAACGCGGTTAACGCACGGCTGGACAGTGGCAGCGCTGGGAACGCACCCTCGCGTACAAACACACGTACGAGCGCCAGATCGCACTCCGGGTCCGCGTAGACCACTTGTCCCGTAATCATCCCAATCATTGTACCGCTGGTATCGCCTTTAAAGAGCTCATCGGACAGCCGCTGGTCTTGTAGCTCAACGTTTACGTACGGCTGATCGACCACCACATGAGCGTTGGTTATAATTAGTCCCGCCCTGTCCACCACAAATCCGGTGGCCGCACCCAACCCGCTCACTACCATTACCACCGATGCCTTTGTTTGTTCGTGTATTTGTCTCATCTTCGCCGCCACATCCGTGTCCATCAAACCAGCGTTTCTTAGAGTAATCAATGGTTTGAATGTAAAGTTTCGTTCACTTTTGGTGGTTATGGTGTCGTTGTGTCGGATGTGTTCATACATATAATGGCCACAAATGGATGCCATAACTAATGGTAAACTATTTTTTGGGTTAAATTATGTGAATTTAGTTTTGATTTAATGATTTGTTTGGTCTAAAAGGAAACCTTTTGTGGCATTTCGAGAAGAAAGTGTTCAAACGATACATTTTTTGTTATAAGTTTGTTATTTAAATATCAATTAACTATTATTTCATTAATTAGTTACTAAATCTATCATTTTTAACGTTAAATTTACAACGGATTTAAGGTATGATATAATTTAAATCAAGTTATAAATACAATAATTAAATTTTTATTAACTTTTGATTTCATTTAACAAATTAAATTAAATTGTTAAATTTTAACAATTTAATTGCATTTACTGTCAAATAATTATTATTAAATATAATGTAATTATAAATTATTTTCATTTATCTTTTTTGGCTGTCCTTTGTTTAGATATCAATGAGTTGTTCACATCATTGCATCTCTCGGTCAACTCTTTGGCCACCGATTCACTCATATCATTACTCAATTGAATCTCAATATGATATTCAATGGGATCTGAAAAATACAATACAATTATTAATTGCAATTTACGTCAATTGTAATTACTATTCAAACCTTCAGACTCTTTGGGCAATAAATTGGTCTTAGAATCGGTTCCCAAATTCAATAGATCTTGAATTTTCTTCATTAGTCCAGCGATTAATCTAATATAAAGCCGTTGTCTTATTAAACCAAGCGATGGAACAGCTCGTAGTGATAGTACAGACATCGCTCCGAATGATATCTCAAAGTGAACGGGTCTTTGGCCACCAAATGGTAATATGTTTGGCATTTTTATGCCCTCATCGGTCCACTCAATTGATCCCTTTGATGTCCATAATTTGCCAATTTTTATATAACTAGTGGACAATATTAACGCATTCCTCTTCGGACAATCATTTGTCGCCATTTTTGTCTTAGATTTGTTCAAAATTGTTGCCATCAATTCAGATGTCTTCGCTTTCAGTGTTTTCAGCGACTGTTCGCAGACCTCATACTTGCCTTTAAACAGATCGTTGTCTTTGAGCAACACTTCCACGCAATTGTGATCTTTGGGCTCAAAATCAGCGCCCGTTTGGCCGCACGTCCGGCACTTACGGTGCGGACACTCCGCCAGATGTATCGACAATGACACGAGTGGACACACTTCCAGACAGCCGTTCCACTGGTAATCGCAACGGATGCTCAGTTTGCTGACCATAGCGTTCAGTCGACGGTTTGTGTTGACCATAAAGTTGCCACCGATTATCACCGCATTCTGGTTGCGGCGATTCGGACCCAATAGCCGGTCCCGGAATGGCATAGGTTTGCTACACTTCGGGCACCGTTTGATGGCCACCGGTCTGAACAGCCATTGGTCGAGACACTGGCAACAGAATGTGTGTCCGCATTGGGTGTCGACCGCCTGTTCAAAGATGTTGTGACAAATGCCGCACTTGAGGTCTTCGGCCAACTGGTCGACGAATCGGTCGATACTATAACCCATTACTGGCAATACATTTGAGTGTTTGTTCACTTCAATTGATAATTAGATTTTAAATAATTATAATTTAATTATTTTTTGTTTAGTTTTGTTCTGTATTAACAAAATGTTATTCAGAAATAACTTTTTAGTTAATCATACATTACAATTGTAACTCTATTAGTAATTTGATAATCATCCTTGGTTATTTTATGTGTTAATTCATAGTATGGATATACAGTATATTAATTTATCAAGTTAAAAATTTCACAATGAGATTATTATTATTCATTTTCTATTAATAGTGATGTTTAATAAATGTGAGTTTACCCCCTAACCTTTCCCTTTCAGCTTTTGTAACAAAACTTTTATAAATTATAAAATAATGTTATAAATGTTTTATTAGTTTTACGAAGTAATGATTTTATTTATACATATTTTAAATTACATTATGTACTGAATTAGTTTTAAATTACATTATTTATATTAAATTAGTGTTAAATTAATATTAATAAACAATTATTTTGAAGTCAATTTTTAAAACAGTAATTAATTAAATGAGAGTAATATTTATGTTATGTTTTGTATTAATTAAAGAAATGAAATTTGTTATTTAAATTATAATAATTGATAACTAATTAATGATAAATAAAAACAGATTGAAAATTAGCATAATTTTAGCCTAAATTATCGAAACTGATATCAATTGTGATTACAATGACTACACGTCAAGAAACTGTTGACACTTTCGCATCTGTCGGCCAACTCTTTGACCACCGATTCAATGAGTTTATCACTCAATTGAATATCAATTTTATATTCAATGGCATCTGAAGAATGAAATCATTGATTGAAATGCAATTCAATTATTATGACAATCATTGGACACAAACCTCCAGTCTTTGAGTTGAAAGCCAAACGAGTCGTCGAATCGGTTCCCGAACTCAAGAGTTCTTCAATGATAGCCATCGATCCGGCGATTGGTTTGACGCAAAGCGTGTGTTTGTAAAGCCGAAGAGACGGATCAGATTGTAGTGATAGTTCAACGACTGAGTCATATCTGATCTCAACGGCGAAGAAGACCTTTCGTTCGCCATCAATGGGGGCGACGTCGACGAGATTAACGCCATCGTCGGTCACCACAACTGATCCAATACGAGCCCACAAATGGCCAAACTTTACGTATTTTGCCGATAGTGTCAACGCATTCATGTGCGGACACATGTCCTCCAGTGTCTTGAGCCGTGTCTTCAGCGCTTTACACTTCGCCGCCAACTGATCCCTGTCTTCGCGCAACACATCCACGCAGTTGTGCGGCTGTGGGTCACCGGCGAGACCGCACTCACGACACCGTCTGTAAGGACACGACAGGCGATGAGTGGCCAACGAGTCCAGCGGACACCTGACACGACAACCGGCCCACTGGTAGTCGCAACTGATCCAGAGTTTACCAATTAATGAGTTAATGCGTCGATTCTTCGCCACCCAAACGCCGCCACCGATTGTGAACGCATTGGTGCTGACAAACGGATCCATGAAATAGTGGTAGTCATCGGCGGTCAACGATTGGCGACATTCCGGACACTGTTTGGTGATGAGTGACACCCGTGTGAGACACTGGAGACAGAAGGTGTGTCCGCAACGGGTGTCCACCGCTGTGTCGAAGATGTCGAGACAAACACCACACTTGAGTTCTTCGGCCAACACATCCGGATAACGATTGTCACTATTATTGGCGGCCATTTGATTGGTTTGATTGTGTGTTTGGTTTAGGATTTTCTGATTGCGATTCAAATCACTGTTTAATTGTTTGATTAAAAAATGACGACTCGTTTCCTCCTGTTTTGCGCCCGAGTTTTTGAACTCTGAGTCAGAGTTGAGGTGCGTTTGTATGTGTCGTATGTATAGCAGCCGTATATGGCGTGCGATTTGTGGCCAAAATTATAAAAGTTTTGAAAACTTTTTAATAGTTTTTGAGTTTTAATGGTTTGTTATTTATTATAGTTAATTATAAATCAATATGATAAATTGCATAATGCACTACTAAATTATGTTCGTACATTATATAGAGCATACATTATAAATATGATTTTATATAATTCTATTTTATATAATTGAATTTTGACCTTGGTAGTGTATTTTTATCAACATGTTTTTAAATCAATACCTTTATATCTTACGATATCTTTATATGTTAGTGCATAATATAAACTATTGTTTGTTTTTGTATGATATGTACAGAATATTACGACAATTAAATAGACATTAATTAAGATTTACTTTTGATAAATGTATTTATAATACGATAACAATTATTTAAAACTAAATATTATAAACATTACTTTATAACTAAATATAACTGATATAATATCTGATACTAAAAAAATTAAATATATAATAAATAAAGTGTATAACTTTTTTACTATACCATATACTGTAAAGTATAGCATTGTATAAATATGAATTTAATTGCTATTTATGTGAAGCAAATTAAAAATAAATATTTATTCAATGAAAAGCCGTCAGTAATTGAAAAAACAATATATTATTTATATTTAATAAATAGTTTGAAATTAATTATTTCAATGAATTGTGATTACGAGACACAAAAACTACTATTTGATGCTTCAATACTGATCGGTGGCATAAGAAAATTCAACCAGGTTATATTCATATTGGCTTTGCTCTGTGGGTCGGTTATGTTCAAAAGTATTCACATAAATTGTGTTAAACATTCAGACACTTGGGTTAAAACCATTTATGCGATTACAGAGGGAATTAAAACCGAGTCCACACCCGTATTCATTGGGAACTTAAACAATAAACCTATTAATAAATTTAAAATTAAAATGAAATATTTTCAGCCATTATTTACCTCGTTTATTTTCATTACATGTAAGTAAAGTCTATTTTAATATTTATATGACTATAATATAATTACTATTTTTATTTTATAATTATATTATTTTTTGTTAATTAATTATAGATTTAATTTTGACAATATTTCACATTAAACTAATTGTAGAAAACTATAGTATATGGCAATTCTGTGTATCATTTATACCCCAAATAATGACTCTAACTTTAATTTATGTCTATATAATTGATTCAACCTTTTTGGCGTATTTAATAATAATAAGCATTTTTGATGCACTTCGAGGTATTAATAATATTAATAATAAATTTAATACTAGTTTTAATAATTTTCAATCCGAAAATGCATTTATGATTAAAAGGATTGATATGTATTCAAATAGCCGTCGATTTATTACTGAACACAATATGTTTTGTCTAATAATTAAGGATTTAAATGAGTTTTGGAGTAAAATTATATTGTCTGATGTTTTATGTTTTATACCAATCAATATTGTTTTATGGCATCAATTGCTGTTTGAATCGCTTACCATAGACATCTGGATCATTTTATTTATTACAAACAATTGTCTCAATATTGTTATATTTGTGTTTCAATTCTTCACGGCTTATATATCATTGAAAACTCATTTATCGGCCAAACGTTTGGCACGTATTCAGTGGCAGATCAATGGCTGGCCGTTTCGGCTCACATTTAAACTCAAATTAATGACATATTTTGAACGATTGGCCGCTAATCGCAAAATTGGTATCCGTTTTGGCCCATTAGGCACTTTAACTATGCCTTTATTTTATCTGGTTTGTATTTTCAATCATAATTAATTTATTTGTTTACTAATTACTTCTGTTTTTAATTATTTTAGATGTGTGTGAAATACGTGCGATATTTTATACTAATTCATAAATTTTCATATAAACTCAAAGAATAGATTTTGTGTCAAATTTTCAGTCATATAAATAGCATTTTGTTTTGAAATTTAGATAAAATGGTTTTGATAACATTTTTTGATTGAGCCGTAATTGACATGCGATTTGTAAACGAAAATAAGTTTTTAAACTATAACTGATATTTATTCACATAAATAATAATGTTCAAATAATGCCCAGAGTGCACCCGGGAATTATTGTTATAAATCGAAAGTACACTCTGTGGGAAGTACGGTGGTATATTTTATTTGGCCAGACGAGCTCGGGTTTAGCCGCAGTGACCACTTTCATCGGGGAAAATTTGAATATCAAATCTTGTATTTTATGAATAAGTATGTCATATTGTATATCAATGGAAAGGTATGGATGAGAGGAATCGAAATCTGAAGGAATTTCCCAAATCTGACATTATGGGTAAAAGTTATATCAAAATTAAGAAATTTTGTAACATTTATGCACGTTTTTTATATTGATTAACGTAATTACTGTTCATCATTTATATCAATTTTAATTATGCTTACAATGATAGTTAAT
>CAJPIZ010000834.1:0-20395 GCA_905368565.1 Medioppia subpectinata | reverse complement strand
TCTCTCTCTCTCTCTCTCTCTCTCTCTCTCTCTCTCTCGTTCACTCTGATGTACACTTTTTATAAATATAATGCATAATTGTTTGATTAAAAAATGTAACAAAAAATATTATATAATGATAAGATAAATGAGATTTTAATCAATATACAGGGAGAGCGCATCCATAGAATATAATATTGAAAGATTGTGTAATTTGACACAAATTGGAGGGCTTTTGGATACCAAAGGATATGGAATCGCTACGAGAAAAGGTATAGATTTTATACATTATAAATTGTAATTAATAACTGTAATTACACATTGTAAAGTATAAATATATCATATAATTTAAATTATAAGTTATATTTAGAATTTATATTATAAATTTTATAACAAGGATAACAAAGAAAACGATATACAGTATTAACCTTAATTTGGGAAAAGCAAAATTGAAATTTAAGAAATTTGAAAACTTGAATTTTTTTATTATTGTAGTTACATATAGTTGTATAACTTTAACTAATTTATATTAATTTTTATAATAATAATAATAATAATATAGAAATTAAGGATATTATGAGTAATATATTGATTGTACACATATTAGACTCTCCGTATAGAAATCCATTATCTCAAGCAATACTAAAATTACATGAAAATGGAGTTCTATTGCAATTGAAGGACCGGTGGTGGAAGCAGAAGAAAGGTTTGCATTCATTTAAGACATTGTATTTATTGTCATTGCAATCATGTCTGCCATACAGGCGGAGGACAATGCGCTGAAGAGACGAAGAAGTCTTCATCTGTGAATAACCTGAGTATAGATCACGTCGGAGGCGTGTTTGTGGTGCTGTTGGGAGGGCTCTCCCTATCCTTTCTCGTCGCTATATTCGAGTTCATTTGGAAAGCAAGAAGTGATGCCACAAAAGAGGTCTATATCTCATCACATTATAATAATCTCTTATTATTATGATTTGTTAATTACTGTGATTGAGATGTTGTTTATTATTGTGATCGAAAGGATTCCATATTTGATGAGATGATCAAAGACTTCCGGTTTGCGTTCGCCTGTCAAAGCAAAACCAAATTTCCCCACAAAAAAGATGATTTCTATAAAGACAAGTACAACGATGGCTGTCCTCCTCAATACAGCGCTGACTTTAATTCAATTTACTGAAAATTGTTTAAACCATAACTACCTTCAACTCAATGTAAAGTATTTGTCAAACTTTACACAACTTTATATTTATTTATTTGAAAAAACGGATATTCTTTAAATAAATTAACACAAGAATATCTGTTTTGCACAGAAATCCTAGAATGCAATTAAAGACAAAACAATATTTTTTAAACGTTATTATCATTTGTGGCTAATCTTGATTAAAATCATTTGTAAATAACATGAATATTGTAAATATTTTTTTGCTATATTACATTACTTTTAAAAATTTTAGAACAAGTTTACTTAAATAATTGAAAAATTGTTTAAAATAATAATATTGAGTGTACATTTATTCTAAATAGATTGCCACTACTAATGGCCCATTAGTTTTAGATTTTATCTAAAGAAATAATTTACTAATTTCTAGTAAATTGAAGTGCTTTTCCGTTTCATTCCATCTTTAATGATAACAATTATTAAAATTACAAATAAATAAAGTATCGATAAATGAATTAAATGCAATATTGTATGTAAAATCTAATGTGTAGAAATACTATTGCATAATACTGTATGGGTTTATACTATTGTTGGTATATTGTTATATTACAATATTACAAATATTATGCATTCATTCTTATTGTACATTAAATCTTTCAAAGTGTGTATTATATTATTAATTGAAAATTTCTTATTCAAAAGTATATAATAAAATTTTATTGCAATAGAATAACATTTATTTCATTAACATAGGATTTTTTAAATTTAATAATAAAATTTATGTTGATTCAGGAATAGTGTGATATTTTTTATTGAATTTTATAATATAACAACTGTTTTAAACCATTTTACAAATGGCTACAGCAGTGCATACACTTTTATTTGTAGCGATATCAATAAATCTCATTATTAGTCATTAAAAATACATCAACCTAAACCGATGGAATTTGCTAAACACAATTCCTACAGTTTAATTATGAAGAATTTACTTCCGGCATTTTGTAATGTACAGGAATTACTCCTACATGGACTCTGCCAAAATTTCCATTTCCTGGATAATCCAAAATATTCCTGGACATTAATTATACAAAACATTTTCGTTTGTTAGGGTTCAAAATGTTGACCATATTTCACAATAAATCACTTGCAAATCGTGTAGTTAACAGTTAAATCAATATTTAATGACTTTTTTTATACATATATACACAACAATGAATCCAAAACATTTTATACAAGACATAATAAAATGAGGTAACATTTAATTACCATTAATATAATTAAATTTAAATTAATATTTTGTATGTCTTGTCATTTGAACTGATCGTAAAGCAAAAGCGATGATATGTTGTCATAAAACATGGTATTATAGTTATTGTATATCAAACTTCAATCAAAATTATTTCAATCAAAATTGTAATACAAAAAATACAATATAATTATTATTAAATAACATACACTTAAATAAATTTACATAAAATGAATTGAAAGCTTTGAAAACAGGCAGAGAATGACTGCACAAATTGAACAATTAATTACAAATCTAATTATAATTGATTTCAAACATGAGCTGATGAGGCATTGAATGCCGATTACGGCAATTACGGCAATATATCTCTCAGTATTTGTTTTGTAGACTCCGATAAAACTTCTGGGAATTTGATCTCAAAATGAATTAACAGATCACCTCTTCGTTGAGGTTCTTTGGGAAGAGGAAGTCCGTGACCGCGGATTCGGTGAATAGTTGATGGTTTGACTACTTCTGTCATACGGAACGACACCTTTTCACCGGTAAGTGTGGGAACAGTGATGTGAGCGCCACAGAGAGCCTCTTTAAGTGACAATTTGTGTGTATATGTCATGTCTGTGCCCTCTCTCTTGAACTGCGGATGCGGTTTGTCTTTAATGACGAAAACAATGTCTGCGGGAATGGATCCCGAGTTCTGGTCGCCCTCGCGTTGGAACGTAATCTTAGTGCCGGCTTTCCATCCGGGCTTCACATTAATGGTCAACACTTTGTCTTCTTTGCGACCACTCCTGCCGTCACTGTTCAACACCTTTCGAGTTATTTTCATTTTCTTCGTACAGCCCTTCAGCACCTCTTCTAACGACACCATCAACTGGTGCTCAATAGGCGGGTCTTGTTTGGCCCGACTCTTGCGCGCAGAGCCGCCCAACGACTCGCTCGAGAACTGCTGTCGCGGACCCGACTGTCCTCCGGATGACATGAAATTGAAGACATTATCGCTGTCGACATCCATCGCATCGAAGCCACCGCTGGTCTGGAAGTGAGTGTTTGCGCCTCCGCTCTGACCCCCGCTCTGACCCCCGAGTCCTCCCATATTGAAGAACATCTCAAATGGATTATCGGTTCCAAAGAATTGGCTGAACGTGTGTCGGGGGTCGCCATGAAATGTGTACGAGTAATGCGGGCCGCTGTGACCCCCACCACCACCGCCACCGCCGCCCCCACCGCCCGATGCCTCGCCTTTGAGGCCCTCTTCGCCGAACTGGTCGTAAATGTCTCTCTTCTTGCGGTCGGACAGCACTTCATAGGCTTCGGCGATGTCTTTGAACATGTCTTCAGCGCCTTTGGCCTTATTCTTGTCGGGATGCCATTGAAGCGCCAAACGCTTGTACGCCTTCCGGATGTCCTCATCCGACGCCGTCTTACAGATGCCTAATATCTTGTAGTAATCCTTTGCCATAATTGTCGACAATTGTCTCAATTGAGTCCAGATTACAGTGCAGTCAACACAACAACACAATCACTACAACAGTTGTATCACTCAATACAACTCAATACAACTCAATACAACTCAATACAACTCAATACCTCATCGCTCGTCAATTCACTGCATATTATATGCATTTCAATGCATTCGAGAACTTTCCAGAATTTACTATCCATTGAATAGAGGTTTGCATTTGTGTTAACCATTCTTACAGTTATTGCCCTTTTTATACATCAACTCAATGCTAACACCCATTCATTGTTAATCTAATAGCCTTATTATTGTTGACAAAATAACAGAGTTTATGTGTTTTCATGTAATGACCGCTATATTGCCCTCTATTAGCCTTTATTATGACTAATAAATTGTTAAATTAACAAATATTATAAGTTATATAAAATTGCATTACGTTATGCACATTTAAATTAATTTCAATAAATAATATTAGGTTAGTTACTTGAGAGTAAAGTACTGAGTACTGGTGTCTAAGTTGATTGCAGCAAAATATAATAGTCAACTACACTAGTTGTAACTTTAACTATACTTTTAGATTCACATTCTTAAGGAGAGTTAGTGTAAATTGACTATGCTCGACTCGGTCAACTCGATCAATTGGTCAACTCGATTGGTTGTTTTGTGTCCACAATTAATTACAAATGCAAACAATTTGCTGAAACTGTTTTAATCTAATTTAGAAGAGTGTTAATTGTGGACTCATATTGACCAGATTATGGTAAAAAGTGTGGATATGTTTAGTATTAGAAATATTTATTTCACTATAGCATGTATTGACCCCAACGATGAGTTCAAGTAAATGTCACTTAAGAATCTTAAGTTAAGATGTTTTTAATGTTAAAACTTTTAACTTAAAAGTGATTGAAATAATTTCAATGAAATCCAGATTTTCTACTTTCAACTTAACATTGAATTGCAATTTCCAGTGCATTCACTGCTCGTATATTCTGTACAACACTTTTACTGATTACGATCACAATATTTCCAACAATTTTAATAAAAATTAATTTTATTCTTCAATCAGATGTAAGGAAAGTACAGATCATATGATAAGTGAATGAAATGTTAAAATTACAGTATTTCTGATCAAGAGTTTCAGTAATAATAAAAGATGAGGGGATATCCAGGAGGTGTGGGTGGAGGGGGACGAGCACTGGGTCTCTCCGGGCGCTCCACTGTCCAAACACCTCCACTACCAGTCGATGGCCTATCAGAAGGCCATCCATTACTACTTATCGGACGATCAACTGGTCTAACAGGTCTGTCCGCTGCCCAGCCGTCGTTATTGACGCCATTGATGGGTCGATGCACTGTATTAGGCCTGTCGTAAGGTCTGTCCGCCTCAGGTTTGTGTCCACTGGCCTCTGGACGATGTCCTACACTAACGGGTCGGTCAGCACTTCCACTCCAACTGCCACCTCCGATGACGGGCGCAACAGACGGTCGATCGACTTCTCGTAATGGGTATACATTATAGGGATACTGACCGTCGACATTACCGGCCGGCAAATAATTGCATACAATGTATGTCTCGAAATATTTGCGAGTGTCGTCTTCAACGCGAGCACATCCTAAATATTGTGATCCTCTCCACACCACTTGACTGAATCCACCAGTTTTTTCATGAAATGCGGGCCTATTATAGTCATACCGATCCCTCCCCTTATACCACAGATCTACCGCATCGGCACATGAATGGTATCCCGTGTTGTCGTAATACCAGTAAAAGTTTTCCCCGAACACCACTCTCTGGTTGTCAACCGGTCGCTGGCCATCGATTTTGGCCAGACTTCTGATTCTACTCAATGCATATTCTGTCGCCTTATCAACAAAACACATTCAATTCAATTCAATTTATTTCAAACAATTAATTAACATTTACCGTTCGGTTCGCTTTCAATCGACTCGTATTTTCATGAAGATCTCTATACTTGTTGTGCGCAAAGAGACAGTCATCTAAGAACTTGTCGTCAGCGATCACTTTTATACCACAATCGATATCTGTTTCAAATGATAAAACATTAATTTATTTTAATTGAACATCAATTTCTCATTGTTATCAAATCAATTATAAATTATATTACATTTTAGTGAACAAAACACTATTATTGTAACCAAAGTCAAGCGTGAATTCATATTTTTAAATATTGTTTAAAAATTATATGCAATGAAAATATGAGAATTCTTTCATTCGTAGACTTGAACTGAAAGTGAAAAGTGTCACCATTTATATAGACTATACTTTTATCATAAGAGTATATCTCTGCTTAAATTATGCTTAATTGGTTCTAGTGTGGTTGGTGTGGGACATTGAGGTGCCCAATAAATTGTATTGAAACTACATTTTATTACACATCAGAGGGATAGGAGGGATGGGAGGGATGGCATGTCATGATGGGGTCAATAAATAGTAAAACTTGAAAATAAACTAAACTCTTAAACATTATTGATAACATCTAAGGTTTTATATAATTAAATGTAAAATCACGGTAATGTCAACGCTCTCATCACACAAATTAATAATGTAAGTCTCATCAATACAAGTTTATTATAACACAATATATTGATTCTAATTATTAATATAATATTATATCAATATTATTGATTATAAAAATGCTTCTTATATAACTATTAGTAGAAATGATAAATATTTGGCCTAACTATGAAGCCGTGTAGATAGAATTGTGAAATTAGTTTCATAATTTAAGTAGACATCTAAAGGCATAAGAATCCAAGTTTTATTAAGATCGGATGAATAGTAGATCGAAACAACAGGACTTATTCAAAGTATGTACTGTTTTAATGTATTCCTATGAGAAGGGTTCTGTTTTTGTATTGACTGATGGTTGAAATCATAATTAAATTGATCATGCTCAAACACTAATAGAGATAATTCAAAACCCTTCATCTTCTGAGACCTTTGTTATTCAAGGCATATAACAATATACTATTCGATGGCCAACATTGACCGCTACCCCAACTGTGGCCACACAAAAATCGGTGATTAAGCCGATTGGCGGCCTGTGTTCGGTGAGTTCTCAATTGATTCCCGTTATAATTGATGTCATGATATTTACACTAAAGATCTTAAGCTATTGTCAAATAACTATTAGTGATTCCTAATAACCAAATAATCATTTCAAACACATCTTTGGTAAAAATATTTTCACTTTTAAAATGAGATAATTTTTAGTCAAATATTTTGACGTAAATTTTTCAAAATAATTCCAACTGACAAACTTTGAAAAAGTCCTGTTCACAAACTATTCATCCAATCTTGTGATGAAACTTGGATTCTGATGCCTAAGGAAGTCAACTTAAATTATGAAATTACTTTTACACGGCTTCAAAGTTAGGCCACAAATCTATCATTTATACCAATAACTTGTAAGCCTTATACATACTCATCCTATAACTCTAAAAATACTTTCTAAAAGTACTTTCTATCTTAATGTTGATTGGCCAATGTATCAGTTCACACTGTTTGATTCACTTTAACATTGGCGCATTATAGGAATTTAAAAAGTTATAGAATTGATAATTATATAATACATGTGTTAATGAAAACATAGAGTAGTTAAAATGCGGACAATCATTATTGGAGGAGAGGGAGGGGGCCGAACGATCCTATAAATCACATTATTCATACAGAATTGTGGTTAAAAATAACGCAAAATATGTATCCTCTATTTTCCTCTTAAATTAAAGTCAAAAGTACTCTTTTTCAATATCTAAATCTGGTCAGCCTATATACAAGTATATTGTACATAAGTATATTGTACACTATTGATAGCCAACCTTTTTTAGCATATCACATATACAGATTCACAGTGTGCCATAAAAAGGTGGCGCAAAAGTCGTCAAAAAGATTTAGGTTTGTCAGTTTAAACAAGAAACACCGCGTGTTGGTCAACCTAATAGTTTCTCACCCATTTTTATAAGTGGTTGACATTCAGTCTATCCACAAAAGTCATCTAAATCATAGAAATTTAATTATTAAATCACATTTTAATGAGATTTCTTATATTGTTTGCGTTTATCAACAATTTTATTAATATTTGACTCAATCGTATTCGTTGACCATATTTTCAAACGTGATCTCAATGTCTTCTCGCAAATACGATTAGTTTTATCATTTTTAATCGATTTCATTAATAAAAAAAATAGTTCACAATTAAAAGTAGATCCAAAATATGTCAGAATTTCTAATGCATTATTTATTAATAATAGGAATTCGTTAATATTAAGTTGAGAGTAGAATGAAATAATTTCAGACGTTTAAATAAGTTTTCAAAATTATTATTTGATTTTTGTAAATTTGATTAGTTGCATTTTATAAATTTTATACCCTTTGTGTATAATATCATATTATTAATATGTTTATTCATTTGAATGATTAATAATTTTTAAGCCAAACTTTGAAACATAATTTTAATGTTGTGTAAGACAATTGGCTTTTCTACTCCAAGTCTCTAATAGAGACTTCGTTGGCGACCAGTATTGTACACGTATTGTATGGTTTCACATATTATTAGTTGTCATATGATTGAAGTTCCTGAAGTAATGTACATAATATCCTTAATAACATGCATTAATAATGTATACACTATACAGTATACATGTCTGTATAGTTAATGTATAATTACTAATTAATTATTAATAATTAGTTTATATAATTAGTTGACTGTTTATACTATGAATGAAGTGCTATATTAAGAAAATGAGTACAAAATCTGATCCATACCTTCAATTCAATGGTCATATTTATTATCACAACTCAATTACGACAACACATGACATATTGAAGTCATTGCTCGACCAACTGAACAGTGAATCCCTGGATCTGATCCACAATAAGATGATCATTGGTTTTGATTGTGAGTGGAGAGCAATACCTAAACGTAAGACATATTTCTCTCATTTATTTACAAATTTAATCAATTAATAGATATTTATTTGAAAGCATCGAAAGTTTGTTTAATTCAGTTGTGTTTGGATTCAAATGAATGTCATTTGTTTCATATATCGGCCATGAATTATACGATTCCTCCACTTCTGGTTCAACTCATTGTTCATAACAAATGTCTTAAAGTTGGTCTCAATATAGAAGCAGATCTCTGGAAACTACAGCGCGATTATGACCTCCCCTTCGACTCATTGTTTGTCAATCATAACAAATCTGTCATTGATCTCAAAGTTATGGCCAATCAATTGTTAGGTATGTTATCATATCATATGTTACACGACAATGACATACATTGTTATATCACTTGTCATTACAATCCATAGGAATGAACACCAATTGGAGTCTTAGCCGTTTGTGTCAGCATTTATTGTCTCAATCCATATGTAAAGCAAATCGATTGTCCGATTGGTCTCGAAATCCATTGACTTGTGAACAGCAAAGTTATGCTGCAATCGATGCCTTCGCTTCATATCAACTCTATTTTGAGATTAAAGCCAATTCTTTGCCCAATAAAACACTCTAATCGTCTATTTTAAGCATTATTTTGCTAACAATTTATTTTATATTTTAACTAGAGAAACCAATTTTTGAGTCATATTGATTCAATATAAATATTCAGACTACCAAAAAATGGTTTTTCTATCAATTGCTTATAATTTTTCAATTCAAATAACGACTGAAATGTTTGTCACATGCAAAAAATATTTTACCAATTTTGGTAAGCGTTTGTCATAGGAATGTTGGTAGACATAATTTCCCTAATTTTAACTAAATTGTTTAGAAACACATTATATCAGTCACAACCAGCTTAACTTTTTTCCATTAAACTTTACATATTTTGTGCTATTCACTTTATAATGGTTGATTCAATACTAAAGTTATGATTAAACCTAATGAAAAAGTTAAGCTGGTTATGGCTTTTCATGACTGATATGTACAATATATACAGTACATTATATGACCCATGAAAAGCCATAACCAGCTTAACTTTTTTCATTAAACTTTACATATTTGGTGCTAGTCACTTTATAATGGTTGATTCAATGGTTGAATTCAATACTAAAGTTATGATTAAACCCAATGAAAAAAGTTTAGCTGGTTATGGCTTTTCATAGCTCATATGATTAAATTGGTGCCATTTATACAACATACATATAATCATTATATTATATTATAATGTATATCGTTAATTTATTTAACAGAAAAGATATTTGTTAAAACGGAAAATTCCGGAATAATTTGACATGAAATTAAAAATTAATTTATTTACACAATGAACTTTAATCATTCGTTTATACTTTATAAGCCTGTGATGATTAAAGCCTCTATTTTCGGGAATTCCCGATTTTATTAGTTATTAAATGATCGGGAATACATCTCATTAGTCTCGAGTATGTATGGGTGAGGGCACCTGTAGGTAGGGATGAAAATTTCACTAAAATTTTCATTTGAACATTTCATTTAGGCTAAATTTTGAAATTTTGGGCTAAATTTTCACAAAAATGTGAAATGTTCATATGTTTTTCAACTAGATACTTTTAATGTGGTGAAATATATAATAAACAAACTAATTAAGACATGTTTCATTTTAAATAATAATAAAAATTCTTTTGGTTCTCTGGATATTTCAAATTATTTAAAGATTCTTGCAAATTCTTGAATATTCTGCTATCAATTCTATGAATATTATACTTAAAACATAAGTACTAAATTTAGATTCTGCAAACTAATAATATACTAATGATAAATAAGGTATTGTGATTAGTATTTAAATAAATTATTTTTACATAATAAGAATTAATTTAGATTAAATTATAGAAATTAGTGATTTATGTAGTAAATATGTAGAATATAGATGTCGCTAATATAGAGTGATTGAACATTTAGCCTAAATGTTCAGCGAGACCCCTAAACGTTCCCTAAATTTAGGGCTAAATTTAGCCCTAAACGTTCCCAAAGTTTCACTACTAACATCTCTACCTGTAGGGCAATTTTATTTCTATGATATTTTAATTACAATTTGGTTTTTGTTTGTAACATTTGAAACAACAGTTCTAAACAATATTGCACTTAATTTATTTAACTAGATTCATTTAATATTAATACCGGTATAAAATTGATAAAATTACATAAAAAGTTTCATTGGTTTGTTTGGAGTTCGTTATGACTTTTATTATACAAGAGTTGTTTATCTTCATCACTAAAATTGAGTACAACTTTAATGGCTTTGATTTGTTTGAATTCAGGGATGAAAGTGGCATAAAATGGGCCAAACATACAAAAGCCGATCCATTCGCAAACGGCCGCAACGTTTCGGCCCAAAGAATCTCTTATATAAATATTATTCCAAACTTTTTTGTTAACAAATTCAATGAACACATAACCGATAAAACTCGGAATTATTATCAAAACGATTAAAAGGCGTAAAAGTGAGAGTTTCTTGTATTTATTGTTGAATGCAATTCTTGATTGAAGTAATATATCAAATGTACCAAAAAAGCATGTAATATAAGTGCCTAAGTTATGGACACTATTCATTTCCGATGATCTAAAGTTACCAATTATTGTTAGACCAACTACTGTGAGCCCACCGCACACTTTGGACAATTGGTTCATGTGTTTGGTTGTGGTCGAGACCTTAGACATGCCGTTCGTATTATATCTGACATGAAATATCATATGTCGTATGCAAACAGTGATGGCAACGAGAATAGCGCCCAAATTGAATAGAATGGTAAATATAGGGGCTTCGGGCGCATCCACTCCGGTGTCACTTATAAACGGCACACTATTTTGCAAGCGTTCGTTACGGACAGCGATTCCATATCTATTATCAAATCAATTACAATCAATGCTATTGTTTTTATATTATTTATAAATATCAAATGCAATCATATAATCATTAAACAACAGTACAGTAACAACATTATCGTATGCACATCATGTTAAATTGTATACACTGTATACTATAATGTATTGTCAGTAAATTAATAATAACCGATTATTAATAGGATTAGCAATAAGGTACATTTTTTAAAAACTCACAGTAAAAAAGGACCAAAAACTATCTGAAATGAAAGATATAATGGTATGAGGAAAATACTGGACGTCATATTCTGTTCCGCTCTATTGTTTGCATAGAAATTACATATAATTTCTAAAATTGTCTAAATTTTAATGAATTAAATGATAGTTAAAAATCATTAATTTTAATAAAATATTCAAACCTGTTCTCAAACGTATTTATCCTTTAAATATATACGTTTATAAAATGTCTTATAAAATACTATTAATTCATGTTTGCAATGTTTGAAAACATTGTAAATTACAATCTATGATTAAATTTAATTAATGAAGTTATTATGATTTTATGATTGACCTAGATTAAATATTATACAACAAATATTCAAATTGAACATAATTTATAACTATTTATTAGATCGAAATATTTCTAAATTTAATGATTAAATTTAGAAATCTTAAATTCAAATTAAAGTAATAAAACCATTGCATCGCAAACAGTGAAAACAAATATAATTGAGATTAATTATATGATATAACCGGATTCACAATATCGACAATACGTATACAATGTAATAATTATTGTTAAACAAAAATCATTTGAGAAAAGATACATAAGTCTACTCCCCTTTCAAACAAGAATAGCCCACAATATCTGGTCTAACTTTTTGGAGCCTCTTTTGAATCCATTTGTTTAATATCAAAGTTTGTGTTTTAGATAGTGTTATGATGTCTAACAAGACATTTGTAATCATTTTAATTAATTTAATCCTATTTGTGACTTGATATATAACATACACCAAATCAGCCGTACAGTACTGGTTAGTACATGTGCTATAAGCATATTATATGTGTGCTTCTGAAGACTTATAATTTATAGTTATAAGTTATAAATTATAAGTTTATAAGTTATAAAAAAAACTGTTATATAAATATTATAAACTATAGACAATATATGACATATCAGTAATATTGATTTTTAAATTAAATAAATTTATCTTAGGATTGTTGTCTTAATCTTAGATTATTAAAAATAATCAAAAATTGTTTATCTGTAAAAATAGTATAACATACTTAATATTATAAGTACAGTAGTATGTACAGTGTAATAATAGCACAATATTGTATTAATAATGTTAATTAAATGCCTTAATTTAACAAAAATTTAGCTTATAATCATATATTTAATAAATCTAATAAAGTTATTTGCCTTCAATTGAATGCTTTAAATATAATGACTCATTAATGAGTCAAATAATGTTTATAAACAATTAATTTGAAATCATTTTTATTATTTAGATTTAGGTTTCAATATATAGATTGATTAATTAACATTAAATATTTTCATTTAAATTTAATTAAATATATAAATATTTTGTTGTTTAATACTCACAATAAATATGGACCCAAAGTTACTCCAATGGACAACATTAAAGGAATTTTATATATAATGATATTTGAATTTATAATATTATTCATGATATTATTTGAATAAATTATTTAGTTATTTTAAATTATTTTAAATTATTTTGGATACTTAAGGATTCAAGGATTCATAAAATTAAATTATTAGAAAATTGATAATTTGAAGTAATCACAAATATTGTTAAAAGTTATAATAAATACTATTCTTTAAATTTTGTTTTTAAAACTACTCTAAAATCAATATATTTTTATGTTTAATATATTGTGTTGTAAGTCATCTCTCGAGTAAATATAATGTGAATATAGAATACATTAAAGACTTATGAAGTTATACTAAAATCAATAAAATTAAAATAAAATAAACTTGAAATAAATTATTAACTATACTGAATATTAAGTTTATAGTGAAATAATAAACGTTAATTGTTTAAAATGTTTCACATTTGATACATATACTGTACAGTATATTAAGAAAAAAATAATTTAAAATAAAAACATTATAATAATACTGTATTAATAAAAGTTAAATTAAATAAATTTAAATAAATTTAAAATAAAGTTAAATAAAATCAAAGCTAATATTTACGTTATGTAACTTAATACCGGTACATGTTTTCTTACATTTTGTTTCAAAAATGTGAGTTATGTTGAATTTATTGAATGAGATTTAGATATTATTCATTAAAATATATTTCCATAAAAACATTGCATTATATAATGTAATGACTGTTACAAATATAATTAAATTAATAAATAAACGAATTGACATTATGTACACATTTTTATGCTAACAAGAGATTCTATCGAAAAGGTTTTTTCTGCTGCGGTGTGGGTTAGTACGTGTGTGCAGTGACCCCACGAGATGCATATTCAGCCATCAGATCAGCCAATGGCCACAAACACCCGAGTTATAGCCACATTTTTAATCAAATAAGTACTTAAAGCATTGAATTGCTTTGTAAATGACATTTAGGGTGACCAACTTTCCTTTATTTGGAAATATTTTGAGCAATGTACTCTAAGGTAAAAACTTGTGTCCTCAATTTGTCGTCATCTATTTGTCGCTCGTCTCCCATTCTATCCCACTCTATAGTTTCACTGCCCTCCCACCCCCTATTACATCGAGATCACACACATAGTTACGTATAACTAAAGATGTCAGTCGTGAAAGTTTGGGAAAGTTTGGGAAAGTTTAGGGGTCTTGATGATCATTTAGGCTAAATTTTCAACCACTCTATATTAGCGACATTTATATTACATATATTTGATAAATAAATCGCTAATTTGTGTCATTTAAACTAAATTAACAACTATTATCAAAAAATAATTTATATAAATACTTGACAGTATACTTAATTTGTCGTAAATTCATTATTATTTTGTAGTATAAAATTTTATAATTCGTACTTAACGCAAAATATTCACAGAATATATAACAGAATTTGAAAGAATCTTTAATAATTTTGAAATATCAAACAACCAAAATAATTTTGGTAATTAATTTAAATGGAAAATGTTTTAATTAGTTTGATGTTTATATATTTCACCACATTAAAAGTATCTAGTTAAAAGGCATATGAAGATTTCACATTTTCATAAAAATTTAGTTCAAAATTTCAATATTTAGCCTAAATGAAATGTTCATCCCTACGTATAACAGATGCCTCAAAATAAGCATTGGGTTAAGATGTTATTTGTTCATATTTTATTCATATTCACTACAATTAATTATGCGATAAATACATTATAATATGGTTATTTGAGTTACCTAGTATATTTTACACTTATATGAATTATTAAGAAGTTGAGAAGTCGAGATTAAGAAGTCGAGTACTAAATATAAATGATGACAAATTTAATGATAGAACCGGAAGTGACAACTGAAAGACCGACCAAAAGATGTGGAAATAGCAAAATATATTTTGTATTATGCATTTGTTCAGCCGTTATAATGGGTTTAGTGTTAGGCATAAGTGTTGCTTATGTGATGATAAGAGATAAACATCGACATGAATTAACTGATTCGGTGCTCTTTGACACACAATCCATTCGTAAAAGCCTTATGAATGGTATCGATGCCAATAGGATTAGCGGTTGGCTTAAGTGCTTAATTCAATGCCTCAATTTGATGAGCAAATTATTGAAATGTATTTTTATTCATTACAGACAACTCACACAACAGCCCATAACTGGCGAACAGCAAGTCATAGACAACAATACATTGTTTGTCTACAAGAAATGGTCAGAACAGGGATTAAATACTACTTTTGCAAACTATTCAGTTTTGTTGTCATATCAAATGCCAAACAAATCAAATCAGGTACAAATTGAATTATTACAGTGCAATCTCTCCATTGGAAACGAGAAGATGCATAGCCAAAGTGTTAGAGAATGTTTATTCAAGGGAGGTTCATATATAATTTATTTTATATAAATGTGATTACTTACTGTTAAGGCGTCGTTGACATATTACGTTCGCACTTTTCATTAATCTAGACCCCCTCCCCCTTTGTTCGCATGTAGTCATTTTTAAATTATTACGTTCGCATGTCCCTAACACTCCTCTCATTGAAGACAAAGAATATCTGGAAATAAGACTATTTCTATTCAAAAGTCTTATATTTATTTAACTGTACTGTAAAGTAAATATATGTAAGATGAATACAGGATAATTAATAGAAATAATATAATACAAAGGCAGCATTTATTAATTATCCCGTATTCACCTTACAGTACAGTAAAGTTTGTTATCAAACTGTTATTATTAAAAGAATAACTTTACTAAAAATTAATCCCTTAAGCTCTTTAAATTGTTTAAATGCGAACGTCCTTCAGGACTCTACCCCTCCCCTCGTTCGCAAATGTTCGCATTGGCCGACCCCCCCTCCCCCAAGTGCGAATGTAATTTGTGAACAACGCCTAACATGTATTATTAATATATTTGTTAATCTATCGTTAAAAGGTTTCTAGGCTAATAATTTACGATTTCAGTTTGTTTTAAATTAAAGTAATTCACAATATACGTATTTTGTTTGTTTGTTTTGTTTTCAGTTTTAGTTTTGAAAATATGCTTTAAATATTGTTATTATTTATTAAGTTGTAAAAAGTTTGCAAGTTTCTTATAAAGAGTGCTAACTTTGTCTAAATTTCCATAAATACATTTCCAATGGGGAGGTACTGTAATTCTTATGGAGACTTCCCTTAACGTTGTAAGTATAGGAAATCCAATAAATATTTTAAACCCGTTTCTTATGAGGAGGTGTTTCGCTAACGAGAAGTTTTTCCAAGAGAGGTTGCACTGTATTATAAATGTGAAATTATAAATGATATGATCTAAGGTTATAAAATATGATTTGGCGAATCATGTAATTCATAAATCGGGTGAATGTGAAAATGCATTGAACGCACGATTGGGTGAAAGGAAGTGTTACGAACAAAACCGACCATTTTTAGCATATTCTAACTCAACCGGCAATAAACCGGTGAAAGGAATCCCTGTTTATGTAAACTATGGAAGGGCTGAAGATTACGATTATTTGAAACAAAGTGGAGTCTCTGTTGCCGGACATATAGTGATTGTCAGATACGCAAAGATTTTTCCCGCAAATATTGTTAAATTGGCTGAAGATAACAACGCTATCGGGGCTATCATATACTCTGATCCCTATGACTACACCGATGGCAACTCAAACAATACATTTCCAAATGGTGTGTATTTACCGGAATCTGGTGTCCAAAGAGGAACCATAAGGTTGTCTGCCGGCGACCCACAAACACCATTCTATCCGTCAATAAGTAAATTAACATAACATTGATTATTAATACATTGAAATGCTTTGAAATGCTCAGAAAGTGCCTACAGATTGCCAATAAAGGAGGTGAAAATGCCACGAATTCCAGCCCAAGCTATCAGCTATTCTGACGCACGATATATACTGAAAGGCCTGAATGGACCGAAAGCGCCCACTCAGTGGGTCGGAGGGCTGAACATTACGTACAGCTTAGGGCCCGGATATATAGACAACAGTTATATTGAACTCGAAGTGAATACATATGTGAAGGAAACTGCAATTCATAACATTATTGGTGTGATCACAGGCTGTACAGAACCCGACAGATTTGTGTTGGTTGGCAACCATCGCGACGCCGGCACTTTCGGTGCACTCGACCCACTCAGCGGAACCGCTTCTATGCTTGAGTTGTCGGCAGCTTTTATGAACACTATTCGAACTAAGAAGTGGTGTCCGCGAAGAAGTATTGTATTCTGCAGTTGGGCTGCCGAGGAATGGGGTCTCATTGGATCCACAGAATGGGTAATACAATCAACTCTTTATTCAAACTCTCTTTCCTTCTATAGTTTGTATACAATTTTGATGAATAGGTAGAAGAATATCAAAAATTACTTGCATCTCAAGCGGTTGCCTACATCAATGTGGACATTGCAGTCAATGGCAACTATAGCTTCCAGGCAGAGGCCGTTCCCCTTCTATACAGCACTGTATGGGAAGCAACTAAAGCGGTCTCTAATCCTAATGAGAACGAAGTGAAAGAAGGGTTGAAAACAGTTTACGATTCATACCTAAAACATCGACCGTCCGATTCATTTGATTGGATTCATTTACCAGACATCAAAACTCCAGGTTCTGGTAGCGATCACATGCCTTTCCTCCACATTTCTGGAGTTCCTGTCATTAATATGTATTACAATTGCGACCACTCAACCCATATTAAGTGTTATCCTCTCTATCACACAATGTATGAAACATATGATCTAATGTCTAATCTTACGGATATAGGATTTAAAGTAAATGCCATTCATTGTTATCAACACTTGATTTGATAGTAATATTGTTTTATATTTAGTTCAGTAAAGCGTTGACACAAATATGGGCTGAAATGTTACGATCCCTAAGCGATAGTCCAATGCTTCCAATAAGCGATTCACTTCAATATTACCCACATTTCTTGCATTCAGCTTTTGATGACCTAAACAATAGTAGTAATCATTTATTTCGCAAATACGACATCAGTTTAGGTTAATTTACTTGAAAATCATACGTTCATTATATCTAATTTCAGTTTTTATTATTTTGTAAAACATTAATAGACTTTTTACAAGAATCTATAGACGAGTTTGATTTGGCCATCAATTCCTTCAGCAATAAACTCAAGCGAATTGATGAACAAAAGTAATATAAGTGCTAATTATGAACACTTGTGCTAAACATTGTCTTTTCAGTGCATTACAACTGCGAAGAGTTAACGATATATTGATGTCAATCGAGCGAACATTCCTCGAACCCAATGGCCTTCCTTTCCGTAAAGATTACAAACATATTATTTTATCCCCAAATGCTTTCGATTCGTACAGCGGTTCCAGTTTTGCAGGACTTTATCATCTGTTGTGGGAAATCACTCACAACTCTACACAAGAGTCACAACAAAAACTTTTGCCTCTAATTAAACAACACATATCTGTAATTGTGTTTCACATCAATGCCGCCAAAAATCTTTTGAAACAAAGTTTTAACAAATTTTAATATTCTCTTCATATCATTGATTCCCAATATCTAGTCATCAAATGGAAAAATTGTGCACAATTTCAACCAGTGTTTAATCATTCGTGATTTAAAATTGATATTTTCATATTAAATCAAATGTTTTTAATTCATTCTATGATAATATCATAATGATATACACATTTTCCAATCAATCGTATTACACAATTGCATTACCTTTACTTCACATGATGTTGCAATATAGAGGTAGAGTTAGTGCAATGCTTACTAATTGCCACCAAATTGCATATATTGATACAAGACATTGATATTATATTTTATTACCGGTATTTAATCATATAATTAACAAAATGTTGTAATCGTTTGTTAATAAACAAGTTTTAGAGTTAAATAGTTTAAACGCCAAATAGGATTCACTGATCGATTGGACGAAAATATTGAAAATGATTTAATGTTCATATCGTTTGGTTTATCGTTCAATGGATTAACGCATTGAGAGACGAGTGATGGCAGGGATTAATGAAGCGGTGAATCGAGTGAAAGGCCGACACTATTTCACGAGAGGTCTATTCTTGTCGTTGTCGTCGCCATACTTTTCCTTATATTCTCGCACTTCTCTCATATAGCGATTCCAGGCGTCGGTCGGCTCGCCGTCCCTCTCCTCACGTGAAGCACTGTCTGTCTTCTGTTTCTTAACAATCAAACCCGTCTTCAAAGTCTTCGGCCGTCTCTTCGCAATTGAGACCTAAATTGAGGCAAAAACACATTACAATTACAACGGCTCACGAGGAATGGCGAGTCCTATCTAACAGTACAAAGGGGGTGAGAGGGGTGAAAGGGAGGGTGTGTTGGTATGAAAGCAACTGTCATTCAATGATTCAATGATTGAATGAAACGCTCAAAACATACGTAAGATTTGGTTGAAGTGGTATTTGTGGTGATGTCTTCACTTGTAGTGCATTCAGTAGTCGTCTGTGAATTGTGTGACTCTTTGTCGTGAGTGAGAGTGGAGTGAGTGTTGTGTGGAGTGAGAGTGGAATCGATGCGAGTGTTGGAAGTGTTGGAAGTGTTGGCGGAAGCGATGCAAGTGATGGCCGAAGACTTGTTGTCATTGTTTCTCTGCATTTGTTTGAAGAGCTCAAGAAATGATCCGTCGTTTGCGAACCTATTGTTGACGACAACGGGTTCTTCACTATCACTACATTCACCACTCATTGTCACAACTGGTCATCAATTGGTGTGAATCTAATCATATGATTACAGTATAACTCAATATCATATTCAATACATTGTATTCAATACAGCATAACATCAGTAATGTTTCATAATTTGGGGACAATTCGTATATGACGTGCACTCATCACAAATGCAGTGCAAATATTCACATTAATTACATGTAAAAACTTCATTAATAATTATTGATATATTAAAGTATAATTAAATTCAATTACCGCATTACGCCGCATATAGGTGCACTTATAAGTGACTTTCACACATTTTGAATGTCATCAAAACTACCCGCATATAAGTGCACCCCTTGTGTAAAAATCACATATTAATAGATATAATATTTAGTTTA
>CAJPIZ010000833.1:0-20398 GCA_905368565.1 Medioppia subpectinata | reverse complement strand
TACCATTTATAGTCGTTATAATTGCTGTGATTTATAACAAACATAATACTTATGGTAAGCAATGCGTCGAAAGTAATGCAAACATTAATTATTTTATCCAATTCTGCCAAATGTTGAAAAACCGAGAGAAAATAAACAGGTAAATATTTTTCACTCTTATAAATGCATAAAAATGAATGATGTAAAATTAAAATTAATTGCACTGTTAAATGGATATAGTATTTAACACGTTGTTTTCTTTTATAGCTTTTAGTCATCCATTTCTTAATTTTATCAAATTTGTAGAAAAAACAATATTTGTAGAAACTTTTATCAATATCCTTTACAACTAGTTTTGTGACCATTTTTATATATTTTGTAAATTTACTAAAATAGTTAATTTATTATTGAAAACATGTTTTAAAGTACAAATGTACATGTTTCTTTAATACGAATAATTATTTCATATTTAATTACATTTAATTCTAATTAATACTGTAATTAATAATATGTTTTGCAATATAGTACATTAATTATATTTAATTGATATATTGTCTTCTCATTAAATTCAATGTAATTAGCATATTATTCTATGATTATTACATATTTGTGCAATAAGTAATAATCATAGAATAAAATAATGTAAAGTAACATAATAACTTTATAACATAATGTAAGTTTAGGTCATATAATATACAAAATAATTATTATTGAACAGTACAATTTTAATGTTTTAATTTATTTTCAACAGAGCCGATAATTGTGACTAAATTTACGAAAGCAAGAATGATTTAGCATGCATAATTCTCTAAATTAACCAACTTCACTTTAGCTATTACTTGCGTAAAAAATGTTTAAACAGTTTAATTATAATTGAATAAATAGCAAATACTTACAATTAATTATAATGATTATGATTTCATTTTATTAACCACTGAATTCATTAATAGGAAATATCGTACAAACAGTATGAAAAACTAAATAATTATAAACATAATTACAAATAATAAACATGATGGTATAAGAATAATTAGTAAATTAATATACCATAAACGATGTTCTTCTAGTTATTACAAATAGATTATAACATGAAAAGCCAATCAAACGTTTTGTATCACTTGTCCTCTCCATTGTGTTTATTAACTATAATTACAAGTAATTGATAAATAATATGATAATTATAATTAATGTAATATTGGTTATAACCATAAGTACTTCGGGTAGAAAAAAAGTTATTTTATTATTATATATCTATTAAATTACCATGTTAAGTTCTAAACTATTATCCAAAATAATTGTTACTATTTATAGAACAGTGTTTAGCTTTAAATATAATTTTTGTATTAAAGTATTTAAGTTCAATAATAAAAGCTATTTGTTTAAATACACACTTTTATATTATTGCATATAAATTTACTACAGTATATTATATACAGTATATGCAATAATATAAAATACATAAATTACCAAGCAATTGTTTTATATTATAGGCCATATGGGCTCTAATGGTCAGAATATGTTATAACAATGAATTTCTATACAAACCATTAATTTAATGTTTATATTAACGCGTTTTAAAGTCAATCGTTGATATAATTTATGCAAATATTTATACGATTTCATTGACTCGTAATTCAATGAAGCGGTAAATAAATTGAATAATAAATTACACGCGAAGAAAGCGATGACACAATTTATGACAAATATTTTTGTAAATAAATTTAAATTTTCAAATAAAACCATTTGTAATAAGAAGAGATTGATTGGTGTCATAAAATAATATATGCAAAATATATAGCGTTTCCAAAAATCATTGTATGTTTTGATTGAAATGCAAATTCTGTTATGTTTTTGGCAAAGCGTTAAAAGTGAACGATTTTGTATGCATTTGAAACGGTTTAAGCGTTTATTAAAAAATTGTAATTTTATTTTTAATAAATATATAACTAGAAAATAATATAGAAAGCTGTATATCAGTAGCGATAAAAACGATATACAGAATATAGTACAATATATGGCTGTCAATACAGCATAGATTAATATTGATACCTTGTTTAAATTATAGTTAAATAATATAAGTGAATATATATTTAATAATGCTAACGATATATTTACTCTGTAAATGATTTTACTAATTTTTGCCATAAATGCTATTTTACGCACATATTTGTCAATAATATAATTACTGTATAAATCAATGCATTGAAATGGTTTCACACCTTTTAATACATCAATTATTTCATACCATTTATAGTCGTTATAATTGCTGTGATTTATAACAAGCATTAATCCAATAACAATCATGGCGTCACACATGGCGGCCAAATTAAATAGCTTGTTGTACTCGGTCATATATTGTAATACATCGAAATAATAAACTGGCAAATGTTTGTCGTGTGTAAAGTAATATATGTAAAAATTATGAAATAAAAACAAAATCGTTAGAAATAAATACAATCGGTGTCTGTATTTAGTTCTTCTTTGATAACTATTATCAAAGTGTTTATTAATTTTGTCAAATCTGTAGAAAAAGCAATACTTATAAAATATGTGATCGATATCGGGCACAACCAATAGATTTTGCATTATTATCACAAAATAATTATTTATTTATAAATTGCTAAAATATTACAATAAAGATATTTAATTGTAAATTAATTTTTAAATACAAAAGATTATACAATTAATGTCGCAAACTCTACAAATACAATACTTGTATGAAACTAACTTTTAAATTGCTACTTTACTTTTATATGCGATAAATTATTGTTAATAATATTAGTTAACTTAAATAATATAATAGTAAAGTTAATTAATTTTAATATCTTATATAGAATAATACATATTTTATGACCAAAATAAGTTCTTAATTTAATTAATGTATATGTCTTATATTAATTATCTTGTTCAATTAATTTTCTTACGTCAAATAGTTCTAGTTAAACTTTTATTTAAAAACACAATCATTGAAATTTGCAAATTATATTATATTATTACTGTGTAAATGACAAACATACAATATAAATAAATGTTTATATGTAGAAATATAATAATTATGATATAATGATTGTAACAATTAATTTTTTGAAAACATCTTAATTAATTGATAAATATTTATTATAATAAAATTTATTGTTGTTATTGTATTAAATTGCAAACATTTTATTATCTATTTAATTAATTTCAATTAAGGATGTTTTAGATTTAAATGTTAGGATTCAAGCCATTGACTACATTGATAGCCCAAATTGTGTTGAGTAAAGCATTCGGGAGCCATATTTAGCTAACAATTCTGTGAGTACGTTGGTTTTAGTTAGATAAAATTAACCTTATGAATTATACAGTTAACTTGTACTTACAGTTATGAGTTAGTCATTTTTCAGTTTCGCAACAAATTTGATGGTTAACATGAAATATCGTATGAATATAAGAAAGATCTGAAAATTATTTTTAAAATAAAATGTTGTAATTTATTTGTTTAAAGACAATAATTATTATAATTTACTTTAAATGCAACTTTCCTTGTGATCACAAACTGATTACCACATGAAAAGCCAATCAAACGATTTTTATCACTCGTCCTCTCCATTGTGTTTATTAACTATATTTTTGTAAAATTTCAAAATCAATATTTTAATTATTTACAATTCATAATAATTTGTATAAAAATGAAACAAACTTTAAATTTAAATCCTAAATTAAGTGTTTGATCGGATTTTACATATATTTGATGTATATATTTATACAATTTCATTGACTCGTTATTCAATGAAGCGGTAAATAAATTGAATAATAAATTGCAAGTAAATGAAATCACAATAAAACTTATGACAAACATTTTTGTAAACAAATTTAAATTTTCAAACAAAATAATTTGCAAAGACAAGAGATTAATTGGTGTCAAAAAATAATAAATGCAAAATATATAACATTTCCAGAATTGATTGTATTGTTTAATCGTTAAACAAATAGTATTATGGTTATTGCAAAAATACTTTAACGAAAAATTGTTTAATCGGTGATGGTACTTTTTACGATTAGGCTTAAAACTTATTGATAATTTATTTGCCTTATTATTCAATAATCTTAGTCTAATTCCACAATAATTTATAACAATAAAATAATATAAAAATCCATAATTAATGACTGATACAAATGAAAATGAAAAAATGTAGAAATATATGATAGTAAAACCACCATATAATAAAATCTCGTGAGTTGTATAATAAATAGCAATTACAACTATATAAACTATACACAATAGCAAACAATTTACTTTAAAGGATAGAGCGATTAATGATTTAATAAATTTAACTTTTTTGACATAAATTTCAATTATATTTTTATTGTATAAATGTATTGATTGAAATGTTTTCTCGCCTTTTAATACATCTAATATTTTATACCATTTATAATCATTATATTTACTGTAATTTATAACAATCATAATACCTATTGTAATAAATGATTCAAAAATAGCTGCCAAATAAAATGTTTTATCAAATTCAGTCATATATTGAAATGTATTGAAATAATAAACCGGTAAATATCGTTCATTTTTAAATAGATTAAAACATAAATTTTGAATAATGCCAATCAAATGAGTTGCTAAACACACATAATATATTATTAGTTGTTTTGTTTTTACATTTTTACCCACAGATTTATTAATTTTATTAAATTTATATAAAAAGCAATGCATATAAAAATGTTTGTCGATATCACTTACAATAAGCGTTTCATCCATTTTTAATTAGTAATAAATAATTTTAAATATTTAAATAATAATTACAATTATATTATAGTAATATCTAACAAGTAAACATATAATAAATTTTATTTGTACTATTTATTATTACAATATAAAGTTTGATAATATTTAATAAAGTTACTACTATAATATACTGTATATAATTTAATTAATTTTGTGTAAGTTATTTAGTTTACAATGAATTAATGAATAGTTATACTACACATACACTGTAGTACTTGTTAGACTTTTATCTAAAAACATAATCATTAAAATTAGCAAATTATATTACATTTGTATATGTACAAATGTAATGTATATTATTACTGTTTAAAACAATAACGAGTATTACAAATACAATTGACGTAATATATTATACTTTAAAGTAATTATTATATGTCGTGTTTAAACAGAACGGAGAAACTTATAATTAATTATACAACTTTGATAATAATTTTTATTTAGAAATATATTTTTAAATTTAGGACTTATTAAAAATGCAATTTCTAAAACAAATACCATATTATGTACGAGTTATGACAAAATAAATTGAATATTATAGTAAAAATTAATTTCCCACCTGGATTACATTAAATGGTAATCTATTATTTTAAATAGCTCAAATTATATTTAGTATTTCAAATATGAATGACATAATCTAAAACACTTTCACACATTATTTAATCTCAAAATTCTCACCGAATTAAACAATATATTGACAAATGATTAACAATTCGGACAATTTTGCAAATATATTTGTCGTGAATTTATTGCATTTAATTGCATAACACTTAATATTCTGATTAATAATTATCAATATATTTATCAATACATTGTTATAGTAGTGTCAATAAATACTGTATATGAATAGTATACCTATAAAATCAGCAGCATACATGCATTCATATATGACACAATTCTAAACAATTTAATAAACAACACATTTATAAAATGAAAATATTATATTTAATAGCATGTGGTAAATTCAATCTCATTAAATTATTATAATAATCTATTCCATTAATGAATTCACTCAATTATAATAGGTTCATTAATTGGCCACATAATATGCGATGGTAAATGTCCACCATCATCACTTCTAGAAGCACCATGCCATTTTATAATCGATCCAAACGGGTGTCACATCGAGTGCAAAGGCGGACACGAATGTAATTTAACGGTCATTTTTCGTAAACTAAGTCTAGCGTTAAAACCGAATGAAAATTTCTACAACAAAACCCATTGAATAAGATTTATTCATTAAGTAATTGTATTGACACACGTAATGATTGGTTGCGACAAAAGTATTTCTATCGATGGTTTGATTGCGATTGCTATCCAGGTATATGTGAAACTGATTAAATATGTAACTATTTAATGTAATTAACAATTGAATAATTTAAGCAATATGTTTTTATTAAATTGTATTTAAATGAAATTGGAATATAAGTTTTTTAGTAATGAAAATATTATTATATTTAAAATTGATTAATTACCGATAATTTAATTTTAAATTTTTTAAATTAAATATCAACTCATTTTGATATACTGTTGCAATATTGAATATATAAACATCAAGACAAAACAATATACAAAATGTATTACAAAGCATCAATGTTTAGCAAATGAGAGGGAATAGGCATTTGATGAAAAACTCATACGTTTTCCATGATTTGCGGCAAATCTCGAGTCTATTATAAGCCGTCTATTACTCCACTCTTTGGCTAAACTCATCCGACGATAGACTTTGAGATTTTCGGGATTTATCCGCACTTTTCGCCGATAATTATTGTCGGAATTTGTTTTGTGCCAAAACTGGCGCCAAACCCACGGCTCGGACACAGTTTCGGCCGCAAACAAAAATATGGACACAATTAGACCGCAATTAAACAATATGTATGCGCCGTACAAATGGGCACTTTTTAGCCCTTGGGTCGCTCTGTGCTCGCCCTCATCACCGATAATACCCTGATGTAAAGCATCGTTGTTCATGAATAGGGCCTCACTTATTAAATGCTCGTAAATGCCCGACAATATAAAACGGCTAATCCTATTGTTGATTAAAAAGTCAAATAAAACAATTATAAAATCATATTATGGTAAATATAACCAAGAGTGTTTTATTTAATATACGACCCCCCATTTATAATGTATAATTCCTATACGGCTTACACATTTTCTTACACCTAAAGCACTCATGAATATAACTAACAAATAAAACTTACATAGAGTTAATATGGCCCATAAGTGCCGGGGTAACCCTCGGCGACAGAGCAATAAAGTAGGGCAGTGCCATAAAGTCCTGTTTGGCGCGATATAGGTTAGGATATTTGGCCAGTTTTGTGATGTAATAGTAGTCCAAAAATGCATTATCGCTGACAATAGCGCAGTCACCGGTGGCCACCTTCGGAAATACGTCGGCCTCCCACGAGTCCTTCTCGTTTTCACTGATGTCCAGTACTCGCATCCGGGGCTCCAACGCCTGGACCACCGGATCGTCGGTGTATTTCACGTAATCCTCGATAGACTCGCCGGTCATGGCGTAGAACTCCCGGAGCCGTCCGTCGCCGGCAAATGTGGCCAAATCCTCGATGGAGTCAATCTTGACGTGAGGTTTGGTGTGAAATACTGACGAGAGGAACGCCTCGTGAAAACTCCAGTATATAATTGACGTCAAAAATAGCCAACACATCATTAGTCGGGTGTAATTTGCTGTGTATTGTTTCAATGGCAGTTTGTTGGACTGATTGACCATGATCGAGTAGTAGAATAGGTACTGTCCGGTACGGGGCCGTAGATATGTGGCCACAGCACCCGTCACCGCATATGATAACAATATTAATGTCCAAATGTAGTGATCAAAGCACTCGATGAAATTAAATATCGGTATTTGCTGATAACCACTGCCCGATAGTATGCTAATGGTATACATGAAACCTAACGGTGCGCTCAGCACTCGTACTATAAATCCCTGGTTAGTGGGCGGTGTTGGGTATATGTGCATGTCTATTTCACCACTGTCCAATTTCTCGTAATAGCTGTCAGTACTATCGTTAACCGGACGAAAGTACGATAAACTATGCGACAATTTTGATTATGGTAAATGTTAGTAGAAGTTAGTATGGGTGGATTTTTTTGCACTATACCTGAATTTTAATTTTTTAGCTAGTTCAATCATGATAGCCAACATTGGACCTGATAATTCAATTGCATCTGATTTATAATCCATGTCAATAAAAGGGGGCCAATAAGTGCCTGAAAAGTTTAAGGTCGATAACGGTGTATATTCACCAAAAATCATCTGTGTTAGATGTGTAAAATTGCTCACGATTGTTGATTTCATGGCATTTTACATTAAATATTTGTATTTAATTTATATGTTTTGACAACAAATAAATATTTTCACAAAATTTAATATTAATGTGCATTTAATGTAAATTTGCTAAAACGATTACAATAATTATATGTTATTAACTCGTGTAATATGTCGATAACTAACTTATAGCACGTGAAAAATATATGTTATGCGATTTAATTGAAATTGGCTATAAAAACTATTTTTATTGCAGATATATTGCAAAATACTGATCTACTAGTATGTATTGATTGTAATGTTAGTACATAACATTATAACCAGATGTCTAATAGCGTATAAATTACATGATGACAGTATTGTTAATTGAAATAATCAATGTTAATTAATAATCCCTACCAGCAAGTACAGTATAATTAATACAAACTGAATATTATTGATTGTATACAGTATTCGTGTAGACAATTATTATTGAATAAAAAATTAACAAATTATTTTAATAATTATAATCCATTAAATATATTGACTAATTTAATTTATTTTCCAGAATTATTTATACAATGATTTTATACACTTTTATTAATTGTTACTTTATATAAAATTACATTAATTTTATATTTTAATGTAGATAAAATTAAAGATGTGCCAAAGAAAAATAATTAAATAGTTATTTATAAATTATAGATCAATTGATGCATGATGTTTTTTGTTATGTTAGATATACGTAATAGTTTGAACATTAGGATAATCTTTTACAAATAAATAAATTATAATTTAATTAAAACCGTACAATTGTTTAATAAATTGAGAGCATTTATAGCCCACGAGTATAGCGGCGGACGCGGTGTTAGCGTTGGGCAAAGACGGGAATATTGACGAATCGCAAACCCTTAACCTCTTTAAGCCCTTAACTCGTAACCGGTTGTCGACCACAACATCCGTCCTATCGATGGCACCCATACGGCAACTGCCGCCGGGATGTCCGCCAGACATTGTCATGTATTTTATTAAACATTGTATGTATTGCGGGCACTGGTATAGCATTTTGCCCGGACATGTGGGACACATTGAAATTGGGCTAGGTGCAGAGATGTACTGGCTAAAACTAGAAGCTTCTAGAATGTACATCACGGTGGTAGCTACATCGTTCATAGCCTGTAAATCATCAGGGTGCTGTAGAAAATTGGGCTGAATTACTGGCTGCACGAATGGATTGGTTGAGTTTAGTCGTACTGTGCCCACACTTTTGACCCTAGCCAAATAGGCGACCACTGTAAACACTTCGCTCATGCTCTGTGCGAATAGCAGTCCGTTTGGCCAGTTTTTGTCGGCGTTGGCGGCGGTATTGAAATACGCGATCAGGTCTCGAATCTGTGCCAAAGGGCCCGAACCGTTGTAATAGAGTTCCGCCATTTGGTCCAGCGTTAGCGCCGCTATCGGGTCGGCAACGGACAGGTACTGCAATTTTATATTTGAAAATATTGGGACCACTATTTGATTGGCGTAATTGTCGCCCACCGGCAAATCCGCCACCACTGGTATGCCCAGTGCGCTCAAGTGCTCACTGTGTCCCACACCCGATAGCATTAACAGTTGTGGACTTTGTATGGGACCTACAATTAAATTAATTAATTACCTAATAATATAATTATACAATTAGCTCGCTAATAATATATAGTATTAATAAAACTTTATAAATAATGTGAAAAAAATTTAGAAATAATTATTTACCGCCGGAAACAATGACTTCTCTATTAGCGTAAACCGTATAATAGATGTCATTCACTATAAACTCGACGCCAATGGCTGTTAACCCATTGAACAGTATTTTAGTAACCAATGCTTTGCACAATATATGCAGGTTATTGGGATAGGGGTTCGGGTCCAAAAACACACCGCCCATTCCCGACCGTAAACCCGTGTCATTGACAAATGATTGCTGGACCATAACTCCCAATTGGTTGGGGCCGTTCACATCTGTCGGCATTATTTGCAACTCACTTAAGGCCCGCATATATCCCAACGTAATCGGCGACACCTGTTTGGGTGACGATACCTGAATCGGACCGCCGGTGCCGTGATATCCGGGATTAGCCGCCACTATCGCCCGATCCGTATTATTCTCCCACTCGATAAACACGGACAACGCGTCCGTATAATTCCAGCCCTCGGCCCCAAACGTCTGGCCCCACTCGTCATAACCCCGACGATTACCCCGATTATAGACCACACCGTTATGGGCGGAACAGCCGCCCAGTGTTTTGCCCTTGTTCTCGCTGATTCGACCACCCGGGTACATTTGGCCGGCGTTTGGGCTAGGTTCGTTAGTGTACGTCCATTCATTGGTGCTCACCATTGATGCCAACAACCAAATGCCTGGTATGTCGTTGAAAACTGCACTCTGGGCGCCGCCCGCTTCCAGCAACAGCACCGTTGGTCTGCGGGAGGTTTGGCTAAGTTTGTTGGCCACTATCGCTCCCGCAGTGCCGGCGCCCACAATAATGAAATCATAGGCCCCGAGCCATGTATTGCGAGAACACGTATTGTCGTGCACTTGTTGTCGTTGAAATGTGATGGTCGTAATGGCCATTAATTGATATGTGATTGATATGATTTCGGCCATATGTCTCCGGTGATTTTTAAATGATTTTCAATATTAAACAACTGACTATTACCTATTTACATTGAAATTAATAATATTTAATTTTAATAAAATGTAGTGGGTGTTGGCCAATTTGTGTATAATGTTAATGCACTTTTAATATCATTATATTAAGTAAAGTTTAAATAGAACTCAAACTTAACATTTTAAAATAAAGAAATTATATTTCATTAAAACATTGATATTTCCAATGTGGTAAATAAAATATTTTTATATGTTTAACTCATTTTTAACAATTAATGTTAATAGTTATATTATAAAGTTTTAGAATATTTTGTTATCAAACAGACTTAAATAACATAAGTTGTTATCTATTAATAAGTTATTACAAACTCGTAAGCGCATAATTATCCTTGATAAGTCTGTAAAGTTTGTAAAGTATAATTTATATAAAGCATTGTCAGATAAGATGTTAATTACCAAGAAACTTAATATTTCAATCAATAATATAAAACATGAATAAATATACAAAATTTGTATATATATAAAGTATATGTATATGTATATATAAAATTTAGTAATTTTTAAAAATGTTATAAAATATCTTTATGTGTAACTGAAGTAGAGACTTTTAAGTAATTATAAGTTTAATGAACTATTTATTGCCAATTTTATAACAAATGTTTTATTTATAATCAAAATATTTTGTCATTGATTAAAAAATAATTCAGTTGCTTTTATTGTAATTTGAAATTAATTATATATTGCATAATAAAAATATTAACCTAAGTTATTAATACATATTAATTGCATTCTAATACTAATTCACATTACTCCAAGTAAAAATTTAATTTACTATTATTTACTAAAATATTATTAAATCTAATTATTATTATTACTTAAAATATTTCGGATATTCATCGAGAATACGATTCTTGAGGTTTTGAAAACATTGAAATCTTGTGTCAGCTTTTGGCTGAAAAAACAAACAAATTAATTAACAAATATAAATCTATTTATGTTTTAGTTTAAAGTAAATTATTATCAATCTCTATACATACCATAAGGTCGGTGCGATCGGTATTGGCTGTGACCCAGATGCAAAATATTATGTCCTTAATGTAGGCAAACAATGCAAATACTTTGGCCTCCATAATAATCCTATGGCAGGAATTAATTTCTCTTTTGCCATAGGAATTGCCATAAATGTTACACATTTCCCTAATGTATGCCTCAACGAACAGTGTCATTTGCTGATCGCTGGGAAACTCACCATGGCCAAAATCAAGCTCCTGGTGGGCCCACGAGCTAAAGTACTGGCCAAAGTCAGTGCCCCGGAACATGTAATTACTCCAATCAAAGTCTATGAGATATATATCCGGCTCACTATCGATACGGTTGCTGTTATTGTCGGCACCGGTTGTCTGGCATCGGATCAATATATTGCGGCGATTAAAGTCATTGTGAGAGAAGACAATCGGACACTTGAGGGCCATAATCGTGGTCTCCAACCACGACATCTCCGCCAACAGATCGGATCCGTTGAACGACTGCAACCGCTGACGGCGTATCTCCTGCCGGACCCGACCCTCGCGATAGGACCGCACCTCCCGTTCGGTGAACCGGCGTTTGCGCAAAATGCCCGACACGTGAAACTCAGTGCTGTCCTTCGGTATCGGCACTTGTAATGAGTGAAATTTGGCCAATTTTGCCCCGAGTAGAGCGACCAACTGTTCGTTCGCATCGTCCGCACCCGTAAAGTATTGGCACTACCCATAGGTATGAGAATCAGGAAAAGCAAAATTGTTAATAACATGTGCTTTTGAAATAAATATTTGCTATTTATAAATACAGTAGATGTGTTTTGTAAATTTTCTATCGTGATTGTTTATTTATAACAGCTTTCAATTAGTGAGTTCCATAACCCTTTTTCATTCAATCAATCATACGATAATAGTTATTATTAAGGTGAAATACTAGACAAATATTTACATCATAACATTTTTTCATTGCAGAAACACACACGTTGTTAATCAATATTTAGTAAACATTAGTGATAATTAAATCTAAACACAAACAGTGTTTGGGGTATTTTAGTGATAAAATGCTATTTTAGTTTAGCAGTCAATATTAATAAGAAAATTATCTAGGCTTTTATTTTTTACTTTTTGTACCCTTTACTAGCTTTAAGTTTCCTGTTTAAGGAAGTAATTTAATTAAGGTGTTTATGTGAACTGGTCATCACACCTAGTTTATTAACAAATCGATTAAATCTTATTTAAAAAAAGACTAACTTGCAAAACAAAAAAGATCTATGCTATTTAGCAATTAATAATTACTTACATCAATGTATTCGCTGATAAAACCATTGGGAAAGACACTCAATATTTTTGGTGCAATTCTCAGCTCTGATAACAACAGGTTAATAACGAGTACGTGTTTTGGGTTATAGTAGGCTTCAAAACCTTTAAAATTAGCAAATCTGATGACCAGGTGGTTATATTTGCTGCTTTTGGCAAATGGTAAACCGCAATAAAATAACTTATTTATAAATCCATCCCTATTATGAAATAATTTTGAAATAATTTTATATAATTTTTAGAAATTATGGTAATTGTTGTCACAATAATACATACGTTACGGGTTTTATAATGAGCTGATGTTCGCTAATCTCAGCCCATTTGCCGTTCAATTGTGTTTTGCATAACTCATACACTTGTCGTCTATCCTCTTTAGTGACCAGTTTTGACATTTTATCAATGATTTCTATGATTTTAATTGCAATTAATTAAGTTTTAAAATTTGTTAGAAATTTTAGCCTTTTTTTGATAAAAATTGAGAGTCAACTCAAACCTAACCCCAGTTTACGGCACTTTATATAAGACTTCCGATATATGGTTATGACATCACAATTGTTGTCTTATAATGAACTTAATGTTGAAATGTTTAATACACTGTTCAATTAACTATTAAATCGTGTTTGTTTATTCATTTAAAAGCATAAACAATATTAAAAGTAAATCTTATGATATATTAGGTACGAGTAGTTTGTATATAACGTGTGTATAATATTTGATAACTGTTACCACAAAGTGAAAGGAAATAGAAATAAATTTAAACAAATAAATTGTTTCAATATTTTTGATGGATTTGTTTTTATTGATGAGATAAATATCTTATATTTATATTGAAGTTAAAATAATTATAATTAAACAACATTTTGTGGAAAGTATTTATAAAACAACTGACAGTGAATACAATATTATGACATTTCTAATAACTTTAAATAAAATAATATAATGAATGAGATGATCTAAAAATAAAAATTATATTAAATTATGTTAATTCATAATAATCATATTGTAATTAATAATACCTCAAATCCTCTAAACCTATTTATAATAAATAATTTCCAACAATAAAAGCCCACTCTTTTAGTGCCAATTCTTTCAATTATATTCATTAACTAATTATTTATAAAACTAAAATTTTATATTAAATAATTTTAAATGAAGATTAAATATTAAATCTACCTTAAATCTAAACAATGAATTTTGTTTTTTGTAAAATATATTACAATACAACGAATTCAATAAATTGTATGATTTGTTTGCCTCCATATAAATCAACGAAGAAATCCGTATAATAAATAGCAATATCGATGAAAATAATGCAAAAAAAGTAAACAGGGCTATTTTATTTATTATATTGCTTTCACTTAAAAATACTAAATAAAAAGTTGTTGATATCATACAACTCAACGTTAGCCATAGAATACACAAATACTTTGCCTAAAATATATCGTTATATTCATTAATCTCACAAAAGACTGCATTTAATTGTTTAATAAATCTAAACAATTTTACCATATTTATATGGTTTAACATTTTCATTTTAAATAAATTTTGTTTACTATTTATTAATTTCCTATTAATTTCTTTCAATTTTGTTCTCAAATAATATGTCAACAAATAATAATAAACAAACAGCCAGACCATTGATTGAAAGCAATTCTGGGCAACCACCATGGTCAGTAATGTATGGGGCAAACCGTACATAATAAAGTAATAGATTAAATTCAAACTAGATAGCTTTGTGTAATAGGCAAAGATAGTGACCATCGATGCCTGAATGCCAATTAATTTACTATAACTATTGGCTAAAGTTATATATCTATAAAATATGTTTCTTAACTTTAATACAATTTCCCTATCATTCAAACCAATACTATTTGGAGGCAATAAACCGGACATTACTTGAAACACACGCAAATCAACGGGAATTTGACCGTTTTTATAATTAACATACAATATAATTTGACATGAAATAATCTGGATCATAATCAGGGCGATAACAATATTAGTTTGCAGTCTAATGCCCATAAAATACCCAAAATCTCCTAAAACTGCGTAAAACCAAACGCTTTGATCGGGAAATGCAATGAATATTAAATTACGGATCAATTGTTGAAATAATACAATGAATACAAAAATTGGATGAAAATAAATCTTTCGATTAAAAACTCTCGATTTATACATTGAAATCCCGATTCGGTATAAATGATTGTCCGCTCCGGAGATCACCAGTTCTTGTGGTAATACTACTGTCGAGACATCCATTTTTTCAGTTTTCTCTATTTAATTAAAATTTATAATTATTAAAATATTAACCTGTTTATATTGTTTTTGAATAACTGTTAACTACTACAATATTCAGGATGTATCATTGATGTACATGTATGTAAGATTAATAAATGTTTAGTTCTTTTATTATAATAGTAAAACAACTTGAAATGTAACTAAAAATAAGATATTAGTAAAATATTATTAAGTATCAATAAAAGACATAATATAGAATATTATTCTTGATATGTTATCTAGAATATAATATATATAGATAACTAGAATATAATATATTAGTTAATATAGATTACAAATAATGTAATGAAATGAAATTAATATACTTTTGTTAAATAATTGCTATCAAATGGTACTAGTGTAATATCTTCAAAAATATATTATTGTTATTCATTGATGTAACAATTTTCTCACAATAACAGTATTGCATTATTATTTTTATTTGTTAGTCGTCCTTGATCTATTCTAAATTCTTTACAATAATTGTTTTAAGAGCACAATTTTTAATTACAATATGCTTGCTCTAAAGTATTCAGTGCAATACAAACTAATATATAAATTCATACCTATTCAAACAGTTAGGTAATATAAAATTGCTAAATGAATAATGATATGCACGACTATAGTTAATTTAAAAGGTTGAAGTTAAATAATTAATTAGTAAACTCATTATTATAATTTCTAAATGATAAATGTAAAAAATAAAATGTTTTCTGGAAATTGTATTAAAATACAGTTATTATTAGGGCAAAATTTATTATTTAGAAATATACATTTTTAATCAATAAAAATTACCTTAATTATTATAGTTAATATATGAATAAATGCATTTTGATAGTACATAGGGGATAGATATTAAATATATTTGTTATTTCATATTATTACATTATTTCATTAAACTTAATTAATAAACATCAATAGCTAATTACAATCCTACTCCAAACAACACGGTAAATTTTAAAAATTGCGGCAATATTGCATACAGATATTGAGGCCTAAATTGCAACCCCCGGCACAGCCCGCGCCACCGCTAAAACACGGACCATAACTAGTATTGCAAGCGTGTTGACAAATGTCCCGTTCCCGTGATATTGGTGGTTCTGTATTAGTTGTATTAATTAATACGATTAATAAATTAATATGCATATAACAATTTAATTCAATTTACCCGTAACGTTTTTCAAATAACCAGGGTGCGCGTGAGATGCGCTCACCATCAATAACACCATGCAAATTGTGATGGATAATTTATTCATTGTTGTTTTGTTTAGGCGCTTTAATTCAGTTATAACAGCAATGTTTATTTGATGTATGTACTATTTTTAAGCAGCCTTTTATATCATACCATATCCTTTAAGTTATGCTATAATTGCGTAATTAAAGTGTAAATTCGTGGGAAACCTAGCTTAATCGTAAGACATAATTTTACAATGCAATATAGTGCAATAGTTTATTTAATAAGTAATTTGATTAATTAGTAACTTAACCACAATGAAAGTTACATTTAGTTTAATAAATCATTTGGTTACTAAATAATGTTATTGTTTTATCATTACATTTGCATTAAAGTGTTCTTTAGTACAGTTTTATAACATTATCATTAATTACTGTTAACTGTGTACAGGTAATATTGCAAACTCATTGTATATTGAGACATAGTTAAATACGTCAACATCAAAAACTAAAGTAAAAATGATAATGGTTAATTTACTCATTATTAAATGTGACTTTTTAATTAATTAAATAAATTATACATATGAAACATTAAAATGTGTTTATTATAAATCTAAAAGTTTTAGATAAAATAATATTACAAACGAGATGATCTATAAATGTAAATAATTATTTAATTTATAATTTTTAATTTATTAACATGTTACCTCATATCCACTAAACATGTTTATAATGAATAATTTCCAACAATAAAAGCCCACTCTTTTAGTGCCGATTCTTTCAATTATATTCATTAACTAATTATAAAATTAATTAAACATTTATTAAATTTTAAAATACAATTATTAATTTACCTTTAATTTCAATAAAACAATTCCTTGTCTGACATATAATTCACAAAATAATGAATTTAACAAATTGTATGACTTATTTGCCTCCATATAAATCAATGTGGAATTACGTATAATAAAGAATAATATAACCGAGAATAATAAACAAAATGTGAATATGGTCATTTTGTTCATTATATTACTTTGATTGAAAAATACCAAATAAATTGTTATGGATATCAATGCACTCACAGTTAGCCATATAATGCATATATATTTTGACCAAAATATTTCATTGCATTCATTAATCTCTATATATATTTCATTTAAATGTTTAATAATTTTTACATTTTTAATATATAATAACCTTTTTGTTTGACTAATATTTTGTATGTTTTTGAGCACATCTTTCAACTCATTATTTACAGCTTTTAATTTAAGTCTCAAATAATAGGTTAACAAATAGTAATAGACAAATAGCCAAACAAGTATCTGGTTACTAATCTGGGTGTAAATAATTGACAGAAATAAATGCGGCATGCCAATTAATATGATGTTTAACCAGGTTAGTTTTGGAAACATGATAAACAAAGGCAGACAAACCCCTTGAATGGTTATAATTTTGAAACATTTATTGGCGATTCCTATATATTTATGAAACACTTGTTGCAAATGACATACAATTTCCCAATCATTCAAACCAATACTATTTGGAGGCAATAAACCGGACATCACTTGAAATACACGCAAATCGTTAGGCTTTACACCATTCATATAGTTTGCAAAAAATATAAATTGAATACTTATAACCTGGATCATATATATTATGATACCAATATTACTATGCACTCTAAGACCAATAAAATGACCATAATCTCCGGTAATTGCATAAAACAATTCATTTTGTTCAGACATTGAAATGGATATAACAGAGCGAATGAGTTGTTGTAATAAAACAATGAAAACAACAATTGGTTTGAAATATGGTTTTCTATCCACAGATCGGGTCTTAAACATCGAAACTCCGATTCGGTATAAATGATGATCACATCCACTGATCACCAGTTCTTCGGGTAATATCTCAGTTGATTCAAACATTTCAGACATTTTATTGTATGTTTTATAAAACTATTACGAATAAACAATTTATTATATGACAACAAATATTATGTTGTTGGAACTAAACTGCATATAATAAAAAAACGTATGGCCTTAGCTATTTAAATTAATAGTTGCTACTTTAAAATTAGCTACGTCCAACAGATCATAATTTAAATATATTTTATTTATTTTATTTTTTATTAAATATTAATTAAATAATTGTTTATACTACAATCATCTTATTATTAATAAAGTATCAAATTGTTTTTAAACAAACTATTTTCATGGTATTAATTAAGTTGTTGTTGTAATTACTAAATATTAATTGACTAATTTTATTTAATGTAAAAATTTATTTTTATATTTAGTTTTAATTACGGACAAAACAATTAAAACGCGTATTGCGAAATTTTATGTTACCGTAAAGTTTGCGTATACTTACGTATAAACCTTGTTTGTTGACATTAAAAATATCGTTATAATTAGTAATTATAATGCGAATTATAAAATAATTATATTACATATAGTTATGATTGCTTATTAATTATGTCTACACACACAATGTGAAGCACATCTACACACAGTATATTATATTTGGTTAACGATTAGTCTAACTGTAAGTTACTAATTAGCAAATTGCTTAAAATAGTTTTTACTTAATGCCTTAATTATGAGTATGTTATGAACATAAACTACAATATAATTACACGACAGAATTATTATAACATTGTAACTTCATGTATTCAAACTTGAAATTGACGTAATAGTTTTGTTTCAATAAATAATTAATAAATGATTGCAATTGTTAAATTAAAAGGACATTGTAAGCTAGTTAAATTCCAATAAATTCAGATAAAATATTAACCTGTATTGTGTTGTAATTTATTATCACAATACATGTTGCATTATATTACTTGTATTGTGTTAATAAATATTTGTGTAATTAGTTAAATAAAAATAATTTTATCATATTTATAACAATTAAATAAAATTTAAACAATTTTAAAAATTTGATACACATTTAATATAGGTTATAATTATAATTATATATAATGTTTATGAGCACAATAATTGTTAATATATTCTCATATTGTTAGCAGTTTGTAAAATAGGGTGATGGTAAAAGTGTCTATCAATACTTATGCAACTTATGCGTTAATTACATTAAATTGTTTAGATTAAGTAAATTTATTTGTCCATGTTACAATTGCCCATACAGTCAGCTTAATCATTCTAACATAATGTAAGCCCATGTGAACACTCAAACCCATTTGACATATGCTCTGATAAACCTGGTCAATTGTCTAGACTCTAGCTCATTTAATATAAATAGTTATGTCTTTTAATGCAAATGAAGAAAAATATAAATGTATAAGCTTGTTTACATTTTTTGTAAATAAATTATAACATTAAAATGCTTTTTATATTACAAGTCAGCATGATAATTGTGGTTTAGCTGAATTAACATAAAAAGATAATAAGTTAAAATCAAATTATACTCATTAAATTAAACTGTGTTTTTACAGTTCAGGGTTAAACGGATCAATAAACAGTATTTAGCAAATCATGTCTTAATTCATGTACATTACACGCAAAAAATTAGTAATTATTATTTTAAATCCGTTATAAAGTATATTTTAATATTGTAAGTTTGTGTTAAAATAAGATATCTACTTTAGTTGTTTTAATAAAATAGTTATACGTTTACCAATCTTTAAATTATTATACAGTTACTAAAAACTTGTTAAAATACTAACAATTTTTTAAAACTTACAATTTGTTAATTAATTTATAACACTAAATATATATCACAATATACAGTACATGTCTTTATTTAACCCTTACTGTGCACCGTTAAAAAATTACGTTTCGTGCATGGTGGGGTCAATTGGACCCCAATTTATTTATGAGCGTTGCGTGCATCGTGGGGTCCAATTTATTCGCGCATGTGTAATACAAACATTTAATAACTCGTATTGAATGTAGTAAACAACAAACTACGTGCAATAACTA
>CAJPIZ010000832.1:3452-20417 GCA_905368565.1 Medioppia subpectinata | reverse complement strand
TCTCTCTCTCTCTCTCTCTCTCTCTCTGCCAATTACACAGAATTACTAGCATTTGTTTGTCCAGCGCTGGAGTGTATAGTAATGCTGTGTCGATGACTGGCCCTCTCGGGGCGCAACCGATCGCCATAAGTGTTGTCCGGCGCCGACCCGTCCGACTCGTCGTCCGAAACATTGGGCAAACATTTGGCCAGAAATCGTAGTTTACGGCGAAACTCGTCATTCATCCAGCAGTAGATAAACGGATTATAACTGCAAATTGAATGCAAACAAAACAACAACTATTAAAACGTGTCAAATAGATATAGATGTCTATTATTAGCACATGTAAAAGCAAAATACTGTAATACACACAAAAAGTATTATGGTAAAAATCGGCAAAAACAATACCATTAGTTCAGTAGGGTTACCATATTCTAGTTAGTATCCTAAACAGTATTATATCATAGATATGTTATATAATTTACATGTATTTTATATGGCTTTGAAAGTTGCAAATGGATTAATGGCCTTTAAATAAAGTGATGTGACAAATGTCTGACATTTATTTTAAAGTGGATTACCTCTAACTCTATGACAAATACATTGATAGACTAAAGTCATGTATTGCCTAACAATTGCTCTATTTAATTATTTATAAGCTAATACCAGGAGTATAATGTATTATTAAATGTGCTAACAATTAGGGCTGACACTTTATTTAATTAAATTGTTTTTTGTATCTAGCTGACTAGAAAATCAGTTTTAAAATTACATTTATTTAATATATGAAATACAATTTAATATAAAATTTGTAATTGAAAAACAGGTATAAGGCGGTGGAGAAAAAGGGATTAGTGAATAGTTGAGATCTAACAAATTAAATCTAGAGCAAATTATTTTCAATTCAATGACAGACACATGGAAAATCAATTATGGTGTTTTTTTGCTCAGTCGCTATTTTATGCTGGAAATATATGACATTTTTGTGATTTGATTTACTCTTGTCAGTTATCAATGTAATAAAATACATGTATGAAATGTAATTTCATTTTTGTATTAATATTTTAGTGTTGCTTTTTGCGAGTGCACGTGTATTCAATTTAATCAGGGTTAATATTAAATGTGTGTGCGCTATGGCTAGTTTTAACATGTTTTAAAATGTTATCTGATAGACAACTATCACAAATTGATTACATGTATTGTATTCGCATTATGTAATACTGTATGATAAATACACTAATATGTAAGTTTAGCATTAAACCTTTATTAATTATGGCAATTAAAAAGGGTTCATTTAACTTTTTACACGTGCCGTTGCTGTGTATTATTAATATCATTTTGTTTTATTATTTTTAAGTCTGGATTTTTAAAAATATTAATAAATCCTTGAATTAATGTACAAAAAACGTCAGTAAAATTGGAGATTAAAGTCATAATATTTAAAGGTTTTTGACAGAAAATAAAACAAATGTTTTACTAATTATGTAATATAAGTATATTCTAAATCATTTTTAATGATAAATCCAGAGATTTCTTAATAGAAATATTGCAAAAATAATTTTAAATTTGCTTAACGTTTATCTGATAATATGAACTATAGTTTAAAAAACAAAATTAATACAAAACGTCGAAATTACACGAATAACACCTAATTATTTAACTAAACATTTTTGTTATTGTTTGTTAACAGTAACTAGACCAACTGTCTAGACACACTATTAAAATACTAATCAAGGTAACAAATGCCATGGTAATTTGGTAATAAAATATGAAAATTTTTAAAGCCCTTACAAATAATAAATAAAAGTAACATGATACATGTACTAAAAATTATTAAATAACAAAAATGTTCATGATTAGTTAATGTATGACATAAAAAACCTGACAACTTACCAAACATTAGACATCGCGAACCAGTGGTTAATGAAGAATAGGGCAGAACTGAATTGAAGTACATTAAAGTCAATGAGCAGATGGTATACATTGAATGGTAGCCAACAAATGGCGAACACGAGTACGACGAGTACCAGGACTTTGATCCGACGGCGTTTATGGCGGATCAGGTCGACCCGATGCCGGTCGGTCACTGTGCCCACAAACTTGCGCCGACACAGGCTGTAACATATACGCGAATAGCAGGCGCAGGTCATCAGTATGGGCACCATGTACTGGGTGAGAAATGTGAACATGGCCAGTGTTTGTTTGAACAGTTGCCGCGAGCCCGGGGCTGGGTATTGGAGCCGACAGCGGGTCAGGTTCTGCCACTCGGACAACACCACAACCCTATTGAACACACCGTGAGGTAGCGATAGTATGATCGATACGGTCCATATGATGGCCAGTGTGCGGCCCATGCGAGTGAAACCGTTATTATTGACCAAGGTGCGGTACCGTTCCAGCGCGATCACCATCATGGTTATGGTCGAGGCATATACCGAGGTGGATTGGGTCAGTGGGGCTAGAATGCACAGGGTCTGTCCGAATGGCCAGTTGTCCAGTAGAATGCGGGCTATGTTGAATGGTATGTTCATGATGGTCATTAATAGGTCGGCCACAGCTAGATTGCCAATCAACATGTTGGTTGTGGTGCGCGATAGTTTACGCGTGTAAATGACCCTGCACACCAACAGGTTGCCGGTTAGCGAAACCACGGCTATCAGGGCGTACGATGCGATGAGCAAGGTGTTGTAGAATACGATCTTGCTTTTAGATTCGTGTTTCATCTGTCTGATTAAATTGATTAATGTCTGATTGTTGGACATGGTCGTGATTAAGTCGTCGCTGATCATGGCCATTTTACTAGCGCCAATGGCACTGGTGCTTAACGTGGTGTTAATAAGCATTTAATATGTTCGTTTTATTATTATAGTAAGTTCGATTAGTTTATAATGTTTGTATTTAGATTGCAGTCATGAATATTGATAATATGGTTAGTTTATTATAACTATTAATAAATAATACATTATTAAACACGATATATAATTCGCACACGATATCGAAAGTAGACTTTGTTTTCTTGTTTTTGTGAATAATTAATACGAATCCGTATTTATTTATAGAGACTTTTGGTTTTACTGTTAGAGTAAACGAGAAATAAGTAAAGATTTTTGCAAAACACACTCAAAATTCATTCAAATGTATTCATATTTAGTTGTATTTGATTTTCTGCAGTCAATATAGATTTGAAAACATATAAAACTCTTAACTCTTGTGATTACATAAGACTCCGGACTCTCTTTCATTCATTTGGTTTAGAAGTAAATACATGTATAACTCGTGTGTTATATATGTTTTTCGGCGTTCAGTTTCATTCAATTAACAGAATATTCTTTATAGCAATTCCTGAGTTAAGTCTCAGTATATTTCTTGTCCGATTCTGCGCTTAAATTTTGTACAATATATACTGATATACAGAATATACGCTATATATACATGTAGCTCATACAGTAGTAATAAAAGCGAGATCGGTATATATGCACAATGTTTTGTAATATCCCTTTCCTATTAGTTAATTGTATTGTGAGAAGTTTGAGCTTGTTTCTTTTTATTTCTCTCTCTCTCTCTCTCTCTCTCTCTCTTTCTTTTTTTCTTTCTTTCTCTCTCTCGTCTTTCAATAATTGGTTTGAAATAATTGTTGTGTTCATTACATTATGTTTGACTTATTTTAGCGACTTCTTTGAGCGATTCATTGAAAATAAAACAAAAAATGTTTGTAATTATAAATGAGATTAATTAATAGAAAACATGTCAATTGATTACCAAAATTTGAGTGTATATTTTGTTATTTTGCAAAATCATTGGACTACTGTATATACAATAATTAATGAACAAAATTATTAATTACAGAAAACTAACACCAATCTCAAATTTTAAACAGTATTTATAAAGTTTTTAAACCCGTTCGGGCAAAGTATAAAAAATTATCGTAAGTGATTTTAATAATGCATAAGTAAATGTGTAGATTAATGGTTATAGTTTACTTGTAATTATACAATATAATATTACATAACTTTTACAAAGTTAATATTATATCCACCAAAGCGTGTAAATTTTTTAATTTCAATACTTAATGTTTAAATCTAGGTATAATAAAGTGGATTAAATTATAGTTTACGTTTATTTCAAGTGAAGTAAATTATAATTATTTAAATACTTTACATTTTAGACATTTTAAAAATAAATTAAACCATAAACTGTACTTCAATATAAGTTGCTATTAATCTCTCTCTCTCTCTCTCTCTCTCTGTATTTAAAATTTTAAAACACATAATAAGACTATAAAGATTGAAAATTAGAAATTGCTTTTCTCTTACATTTATATAGTGAATAAATATTTTGTCTAACAATAAATGTATACCAAAAAAATATATTCAATTAATAAAAACACTTAAACTATATTTTAAAACAATTAAAATTAAAATGTTTAGATTTTAAACGCGATAATTAAACTCAATATTTATTTTCATACAGCGATTCTGTAAAACATATTTGTCTATTCAAACAAACAATATCTAAATATAGATTCAAAACGACATTTCTTTGATAGTGTTTTGTGTCATCAAATAATTTGCAAAAAATATAAAAATAAAATTTTCGCTAAAAGAGTTGCAATTAAAGCACAATAACTAACAACTAAAACACACTATCACTTACTTTCTGGACCATAAAGGGCTGGCCCTGATTGACACCACCGGCCAGTCGGAAACCCCAGGGTATAGACGGCTCATGCCTTCGTAGCGTAACTAACGCTGGCTTACGAAACGGTGGCATAACTTTTGGTTGTAAATGGCGATACAATTAATGGTATAAGTTATGCTCTTTTGGTGACAATTAATTGATTATTCGTAAGACTTTATGCATAAATACTTGAGTTTTGTTGACTCTCTCGCTAACACACACTCTCTCGGCCTCCCTTTGCCTACACTTTCTCTCCTTTCCAGTGATGTTGTGATACAACGGGATTGACGTCTAGGGATGGGATGAGTACAAGAATATTACGCAATCGACTCCACACTCAACATATCAGTGTAATAGTGGGTTGAGTTGTGTTTGCTTTTGTGGATATATAGTGAAAATATATAGTTTTAAAAACTTATAATACACTGTATTTTGAGAGCGGAGTCGGAGTGGGCTCTGGAGGCCGGAGACGAAGAGATGGATTGTGACGATTAGATGGAGAGAGACATAGGATGTGATGCCAAACGCGTTACTCACTCGCGATTCCCCTTTTATATCACAGACGAGCGGTTCGTTTGTCACACAATAGTATTCTTTGAATTCTAGATATTGTGACAAATTCTGTGTATTATTAGAGATATTATGATTGCTGTGGAAAAGAAAGAGTTGACGTGTAATGAAGTGTATTGTAGTGAATGTATGCAACAATTTAGTCGATATTAATCTCAAACAAAACATGAAAATAACAATTTGCTAAATAATTCATTGCATTCTTCAATATTGTACCAAAACTTTACAATATTTTGTCATTAAATAACTCTATTTTTTATAACTTTTGAAAGTTTATGACTCAAATTAATAACCATGGTCAGTTTGGTGTAAAAAATACTGGTATTTATTTATTAAAATGTATTATTAATTTAGTTTTTTGTCAATAAAATAAATATATTTATAAATTCAATAAAACATAACATCAAATGAGACTTTTATACAAATATAAACTTTTTTACATTAAAAATATTAAAGAAAATTTTAAAGAAAAATATAATAAATTAATGGATTTGTTATTAGATATAAGAGTGGATCCAATTCTTGAGTTCATTTAATTCGAGTCTTATATCAGACCACCGATTTGATCCAACAGTTCCGACTGTTTAGCGCACGCTTCCTATGAATGACAACAAAAATCAATTATAAAACACATTCAGACAACAAAACAGCCACTCATGAGGACAGTGGCAGTCAATGGTAACGCTATAATCACCCGCAATAGGTCTAATTGGGGTCTAAAGTCGTTCACAATTGTCACAAATTGTTTTACAAGACACTCGTGTCTGTGGAGCCGATCGCTGGCCTCCGACTCCTTGTCGTCGAGCACTGCCTTCATCTGAACCCCATTGGACATCAATTTGAGGATCAGATCTTCGTATCGACAGCTCATTTCCCATATGACGTCCGACCAGTTCTTCTCATTCGCTTTCAATTTGAACGCAACACTCAAGAGGTCCGCAAAGTCTGGAGTTGTGTCCACCGACTCGTTAGTCCTCTTCATCTTCGGACCCGTCGGCCCATCGATGGCCTCCTCTTTGGCGCACGTCTTGTCGTCTCCGCCGCCGACGACCGGTAACTCTTTGCTCTTGCGTTTGGATGTCATCTCTCGAGTCGTTTGTATTGTAATCGATGTGTGAATTGAATGACAGTTCAAGTGATGTCTTCTCAAAGGCTTCCTCTCAACGAATGGATGAATGAATCGAACGATCGGTTTGTGCGGAAGAAAGAGAGCGAAGACTAACCACACGTTCGAAACACTGAACACTAACGCAACGAATGAGCGCTCAATTAGGCGTCCAATCAATGGCTGACAACTAATTATAGACTAATTATAGACCACTTCTTCAATGCAATAGTCGTTCGAATCGATGCTATGATTGCCTTAAATGACACTCACTTTCAATGCACTCAATGTTGTGTCCAATACTTGACGACAGTTTGCAATACAAACCCCCGTTTGTGTCAACTCTAATGCATTGCACTCTCAAAGTGTATTCAATTCAATACTTCACTCATTAATTCATTTACTAATTATAACTCAATATTAAATTAATAGTAAACTATAATTAAATTTAAAATTATAAACTTTTATTTCAATTATAAGTATATATTTGAATAGTTTTTGATCACAAATTCAATTAGAGGTGAATTTATATTGAATTTTAAACTTTTCATTTCAATTCATTAAAAGTCTAACAATTGATGCGTTATTAAGACTAGGAATTCAATTAAATAGATATATATTTTAATATATGATTATTAACTTGAATGATAATTAGTTGCTTTTGTGGATATATAGTGAAAATATATAGTTTGAAAAACTTATAATACACTGTATTTTGAGAGTGGAGTCGGAGTGGGCTCTGGAGGCCGGAGACGAAGAGATGGATTGTGACGATTAGATGGAGAGAGACATAGGATGTGATGCCAAACGCGTTATTCACTCCTCGGCTCCCCTTTTATATGACAAACGAGCGGTTCGTTTGTCACACAATAGTATTCTTTGAATTCTAGATATTGTGACAAATTCTGTGTATTATTAGAGATATTATGATTGCTGTGGAAAAGAAAGAGTTGACGTGTAATGAAGTGTATTGTAGTGAATGTATGCAACAATTTAGTCGATATTAATCTATAATAAAACATGAAAATAACAATTTGCCAAATAATGCATTGCATTCTTCAATAGTGTACCAAAACTTTACAATATTTTGTTATTAACTTATTGTTAAATAACTTTATTTTTTCTAACTTTTTTTTATGACTTAAATTAATAACCATGGTCAGTTTAGTGCAAAAAATACTGTTATTTGTTTATTAAAATGTATTATTAATTTAGTTTTTTGTCAATAAAATGAATACATTTTTTAATTCAATAAAACATAACATTAAATGAGACTTTTATACAAATATGAAGTTTTTTACATTAAAAATATTACGGAAAAAATAATAAATGAATGGATTTGTTATCATATATAAAAGTGGATCCAATTCTTCACTTCATTTAATTGGAGTCTTCTCTCAGTTCATCGATTCGAGCGAACAGTTCCATCCATTTTGCATTCAATTCCTATGAATGACAACAAAAAGCAATTATAAAACACATTCGCGACAACAAAACAGCCACTCGTGAGGACAGTGGCAGTCAATGGTAACGCTATAATTACCACAATTATGGGCCAATCGTGGCCAACAATTGTCGACATTTGTCTCACCAGAGACTCAAGACTTTGGAGCCGATCGCTGTCCTCCGAGTTCTTGTTGTCCACCACTTCCCTCATCTCTAAGTGTTTGTCCAACAATTTCAGTACCAGATCTTCGTAGAGACCATTCTCTTGCCATAAGGTTTTCTTCGTTTCCATCATAACATTCACTTTGGCCTTCATTTTGGACACAATGCCCGCGAAGGTGTCCACCGACTCGTTAGTCCTCTTCATCTTCGGACCCGTCGGCCCATCCATGGCCTCCAATGGGGCGCACGTCTTGTCGTCTCCGCCGCCGACCAACTCTTCGCTCTTCCGTTTTGTCGCCATTCCTCTCGAGTCTTGTATTGAATAGCAATCGATGTCTCAATTGAATAACACTTCAAGTGATGTCTTCTCTAAGGCTTTCCTCTCAATCAATGACTGAATGAATGAATCGAACGATCGGTTTGTGCGAAGAAAGAGCGCGAAGACTAACCACACGATCGAAACACTCAACACTAACGCAACGAATGAGCGCTCAATTAAGGGTCCAATCAATGGCTGACAACTAATTATAGACCACTTATTGAATGAACAGTCGTTCGAATCGATGCTATGAATGCCTCGAATGAGACTCACTTTCAATGCACTCAATGTTGTGTCCAATACTTGACGACAGTTTGCAATACAAACCCCCGTTTGTGTCAACTCTAATGCATTCCACTTTCAATGTGTATTCAATTCAATACTTCACTCATTCATTGATTTACTAATTATAAACTCTATATTAAATTAATAGTAAACTATAATTAAATTTAAAATTATTAACTTTTATTTCAATTATAATTAAATATTTGAATAGTTTTTGATCACAAATTCAATTAGAGGTGAATTTATATTGAATTTTAAACTTTCACTTCAATTCAATGATTGATAACACAATATATCCATTGATTTACATATTTTGGTTAAAATTATAATATATTTTAAATAATTTAAAAGTATTTTAAAACATTAAAAGTCTAACAATTGATGCGTTATTAAGACTAGGAATTCAATTAAATAGATATATATTTTAATAAATGATTATTAAATTGAATGATAATTAGGGAATAAAATTGAATAACAATTGAAAATATCATTTCAAACCCAAAAATCCAATTAATTATATAATTAAAGACTTAGAACTAGAGAGCAATGCTTTCTTCGGTGGATTGAATCCATTGTCGATCGCAATCAATGGCCGATTCTTTGGCACATCGAGTGATGTCTTGTGAGAGTTGTGTTGAGTTTCGCTCATCGAGTGAACCGAGTCTTCAAATTGGGGACTATTGGGACGACTACTCGATTCAGTCACTTGTGTGGAGTCGTCATCGATGGTCACGCATTTGGATGAGCGGCCGATCGCTACCACTAATGCACCCGAAATGAAGACACAGATTCCCGTCAAATGGAAAGTTATGTTATAATTGCCGTACAAATCAAATAACCAGCCTTTCAGACAATACATTCAAATTATTCATTTAATATACGAGAGAGAGAGAGAGAGAGAGAGAGAGAGAGACTGACCTGCGATGGGAGGGCCCACCAATGACCCGAACCCTTGTACTAATAGCAACATTCCGTATGCATTTGTGAACAAATCCAATGAAATGAGATTCACTAATATAACGGAAACCAACGCATAGTTTGCACTAATTGTGAACCCGTAGAGAGCGGCCACACACGCCATTCCCCAGTAGTTGTGAACCCACGGTAAGACCGATAACGAGAGGCCACTTATGGCTATAAAACAGCTGTACAGAAGGGTCGGATCGACCCAATGTTTATCACCAAAATATCCGACTAAAACCTAATAAACAATTTGAAAATTACATTTAAAGTCAATTATAAAACACTCACTAAACAAAAACTACTCACAACTCCTAATGTATTGAGAATACCGATGATTGAGATGAGGAATGAGGCGGACTCACTGTCGGCCGCGCCCGACCGTATGGCCTGATCGGGCAAATAGACGTACGGGACGTCTATACACACGTATAGCAAGAAGTTTGAGAAACAAAACAGTGAATAACGAAAACTTTTAAAGTTTGAGACGTCTATCATATCAATGAACACATCCTTTAAATCGTATAGAAATCCGCTCTAAAATCAAACAAAATATATATAAAACTTATCGAAATCTACAATTTCATTGTCAATACCTTCTGATGTATGGCAACCATTGAATTGCGATATATATCGGGAGCGCTTGAGGCCCGAAGTCTATATTTTTTAATGTTAAGCATAGCCGACCTGTAGGTAAGACTACCCCTCTGTAGTCGTAGATTCCTCAACATGTTTGACGAGAGGGGCGACAGTTCGGCGCCGATTGCCGGACAGTTATTCTTCAATAAGACATTTGAATCGATAACTGAATCCCTTTTACTACTATTCACACAATTGTTGAGATTTTTGTTTGAATTGTATATATTTTTAGACGAATTATTATTATTATTACTAATTGGCGACGAAATTGTCTCAAATCGCAGATTCTTCGCTTGAGAGGTGATCGGCGACGAAGACGACGATAATAGCGGCGGCGCCAACGGTAGCGGCAATGGCTGACCAATGAATGCCAATTGATTTGTGACCAAAGTCTTGCTGGCGTTCAGGTCTAAGCCGTGGTTCTGGTATTCTTGAGGCATGAAAAAGGCGACCAGTTTTGGGTGTCTCTGCAGAAGTCGTCGCAAATAACCGCCTTTTTTGAGCGACAATTCGGTGATCACTTCGTGGGAGACGTTGGGCGTCGAGCCATCCGTTTGCCGGATATAAGTGGGAATGTGTATCAACGATGAGCACAAACGGCCGCCGTTGGCGGCGCTCATCAACTCCAGCGACTCTTCTCTGGTCTGATGGTCTTCGCTGTAAAACTTGTTAATCGTCTTATTGTAAGCTAACGGTGCGTTTGGATCGCTATTATCACATGTTTTGTCGGCCTTCTCGAGGTCGGCGGCGGAGGTGTCGGCGTTGTTGGCGGCGGTGTTGTTGTTGTTGTGGCCACTGTTCGGCTCGATGTCTCTCATTAAGGCCCCGAAGTTTGCGATATTGAGGAATATCGCACCCAATATGAGTAGAGTTCCCCTCCAGTCGTACTCTTTCAGCAGGAATATAGTCAACGGCGCGAACAGAAACGTCCCGAAACCGGAGCCGCAAACGGCGAGACCGGTGGCCAGCGATCGGCGGCGCTCGAAGTAATAGGCGACCGACACTATACTCGTCACGTAACACAGGGCCAAACCCAGTCCCGCGAAACTGAACGCCACGAACAGGTGCTCCAAACGGGTGGCGAAGTGGCCGGCGATGAAACCGGTGGCCGACATGAGTGAGCCGCACATCGCCACACGACGGCACCCGAAGTGGTCGGTCAGAGCGCTGGCGATCGGGCCTGTGATCAGTGGTATGGAGAGGAATAGTGAGCCGACCCAAGAGGTCTTGGATTTACTTTCGCCGAAATAGTCGACTAATTCCATGAATATAATGCCGAAAGAGAGGGAAACGCCGTCCGATATGAGGTTAATCATGAATGAGGCGAACACCACAACCCAACCCCAGCCCCCGTCCGGCGCCGCACTTCCGCCACCACTACTGCTATGAGCTCTTCGTAAAGGGTTTTGGCAACTGTTGGGCTTATAATTGGTTTGATTGGCCGTATTGTTGGTCGAGTCAGACCACGACAGCCGTGAGCTTCGGTTTGAGGACTCATTTGTTTTCTGGTTATTGTTATTGACGTAAATGTGACTTAAATTACCGACATTTGGATCAATTGAAGGCAATAAACAAATGGATTCCTCAAAACTGACTTCAGTTGGTTTGACTCTGAAGTCCTGCACATCGGATGTGTTATAAACATGTCATTAGAAAATACATTTATGAATCAGAAATAGGGAAAGGAGTGCAAAGGGAGACAACATTCCCATAGGGGAGAGAATAGCAAAGAATATTCCCATAGAAGAGAGAATATTCCTATAGGAGAGAGAATGGGAGAGAATATTCCTATAGGAGAGAGAATGGGAGAGAATATTCCTATAGGAGAGAGAATGGGAGAGAATATTCCTATAGGAGAGAGAATGGGAGAGAATATTCCCATTGGAAAATGGAGAGAGAGAGAGAGAGAGAGAGAGAGAAGTGAGATAAACGAAAAAATAATTGTGGTTTGAATTTTTTCCCTTGATGAAGTAAATATCTATTTAGATATCTATATATAAAACACAAATTCGTTTAATCGATAAACAATTACTTACACGACAATCCACTTCTAATTTGTTGGCTAAATATTTATTGATCTATTGATATGTTGTCATTATATGCAATGAAATAACGTTAAAATCACTTATTTTGTAATAAATAATTCCTAAAACACAAACAATAATAACAAAAACAAGTAAAACAAAAGTTTTTAAATCAAATTATATACACTGTTTCAAACAATTTCAATAACACACACCATGTATTGATTTTTTAGCACTCATAGGAATACAACTGCAAAATATGAAAATTTATATTCAATTTTGTTAAGATTTCTATTGCAATGTATTGATACAAACCCTATGAAACACTACTACAGAATAAATAAAAATTTCACAGAATATTCTCAATTAATGCCAATTTTGTGATGAAATAACAAAACAATATACGATATGTTTATTTTTCCCGAGAATCAAGTTTAGAGATTTGCGAATGTATTGGAAAATCATTGTTTAAACATTATTGTTAACCATTATTATCAGCGAATATATCGCTGTATAATATCACATAACAATCGCATCTGTTTTTGAGGTATATTTTTAGATTTTGATTTAAGCCTTTTATCTTTACATTTTCATATCAGTCTCTTTCTCTCTCTCTCTCTCATAGTATTTATCAGTAATCAATAAATAATTAAAGTGGAAATATTTCTAAAAATAAAATTTTGTTTTCAAAGCTAATATTTTAAGGCAAGTAAAAATATATTTAATACACAATTAAAACTATATTTAATATGTTTGTCTTTGGGACATATAATTTGTTATATAAAAACCCAAACACTTTGATTACAAGTTACAAGTGATGACTTACATTGTTTATACTGTCGACTTTCATATTGTTCAACACATGAAAAGTACAATATATTTATATTTAATATATTTTTCATTAATAACAAAAATATGACAAAAATGTTTAAAACTGTTTTTTCCTGAGGATTAAACATTAAACACACTAAATATCTAAATAAAAAACATTAATTAAATATTTTCTGATATAAAATCTCTTTGCAAGCAATTTATTCATAAATATTATAATCGATAAAAATTCGTTTACAAAAAGTGTGAAGATATGAATTTAATTATCAATATTATACATACAGTGTATGTATTACTGTATATTATTATATGTAATATTGTACTGTATATCATATACAGTGCACTATATTTTGAAAATAATTTTTATTTTAATACAAATTTAGTTTATGTATAAAAATCTTTAGTTTTTTAATTTATATGTAAATTAGAAATATATTTTAATTTATTCAATATAACTCTTTCAGACAAATTAAAACCAAATCCTATATTCAGTAATTATTTTCATAGCGTTTATTGTATTAATAAAGAGAAAGAAAATTGTATATAACTATTGATTAACTATTTTGAATATATTATGTGCAAAAGTGGTCAACAATGGCATCATTTATCGTGATTGTAATATATGACCATTTATAATAACTATTCACATTTATTGAATGGTTTGCAATGATTTATATGCATTTCTCCATAAGAATAAATAATAGCATTCTTACATAACAGTAACCATTTTTCATATATTTGTCAATACATTTTTATGCACAAATATTCAAATGATATTGTATTATGTATGATTTTAGATTTTTCTTGAAATTTTTTCTCAATACGAGTGATAAACGTATAAGGAAAATACAAAACAACTCAACATTTAACCACAAAACATAATGATAAATTTATATTTGTATTATAAATGTAATCCATATCTTATTTTTCTATAAATCTTTAAATATGTAGCTCTCTCTCTCTCTCTCTCTCTCTCTCAGTATAATCGATAAAAACTCATCAATATAAATATTTTTTTGTTAGTGTGAAATAAATAAAATCAAATATTTATTAATATTGATATAATTCAGAGGCGTTATACAGACGGGAATAATGTGATGGATGTGTCCATTAAAGTGACACTAATATTAGCCAACAGTTAAGAGCTGATGAAAAGCACATTATTATATATTTAGTATAAATCTATATATTATTCATAAAAATATTAATATATAACTAAAATGACAGAAACTATTGAATGAAAAGCACAAAAAATATACCCAAATATACTGTTATATCAATAGATAGAGAAAATTGCCAACAAATGAATTGATGCAAAATTGTGTCAAAAACACTTTCCTTATATATATATATATATATATATATTGAGAAATAAATGTTGCTATACATTGCAAATATAGTATTTTTGCCCCCGAAATGCCCCCATTTATAGTCTCGTAGACGACGAGGTCTATAGATATCATTGACAAAAATATTATGTCAATAAAATTTGCTGTATTATGTTTGGTTTGGATCATGGTAAGATATATGAATTTATACCATATTATATCGTTTTGTGTAAGATGATGCTAAAAATACATATTAATGTTTTATTTATTGTGTGATTTGATGCATTTTTATGAGCAGGATTAACTTATCAACCCTAGATCATTTATTATTTATTTTCAGTAATAAGTTTCCTGATATTTTGGAAAACGATAGGAATTATTCATTTTTTGTAAGAAATTTTTAATTGTTTGAAAAATGGGTAAATCTCTGGCTTTTTATTAACGATACGATCAATCAATTTGTGTCTATTTTGTGCATAATTTATAACATTTTTATGAATTGATTTGATTATAATTTATTTATATTTTGTTGGTATAAATCAGTTAACGTTTAGATTTATTGATGAGAAAAAATTTTAAAATAATAATAATTTTATTTATAAATATAATTTTACAAAATAAACACTAAAACCTAAATATAAAGTTAATAAAAAAATATCAATTACATTATGTAAATAATCGATATCTTATTTTAGTTATGGGTCATAACTTATGGCTTTACTAAGTCATTGCAATTATACAATAGTTTTTAGTATTGATTAGTAAATCTACAACTTTAATTAAATGCATGTAAAATGTTGTCATAATATTTTAACACATGAAACCAATTATAAATAACTATTTCGTAAAACTCTTTCAAATGTTAATTACATAAAAGTGTCCGTATTTTCACAACTTTTAAATAATAATTATATTTTATAAAAATGTATTTAATATATGGCTTCTAAAACTATTTTAGATCCTTAGTTGCAATTATTTTTAAATAAAACAAACAAAATAGCATTCATTATTTGAACAGTAAGTATAGGACTTATAATTATAATAAAAGCAAAAAGTTAAGTCACTTTTTAAGACATACCAAAGACAAAGAAATATTTTTTTTTGCAATAATTAGTTTTATAAAACACAAGAGTTTTTAATATCCACGGATTAAATATGATTTTGAGTGTTAATTACTTTTATATATCGATACAGTATGTGTGCAATGAAACAAATTTATCACATAAAACAAGCCTAATATTGAGTGACATATAAGTGCGAAACAGAGACTGAATTTTCATTAATTTATGCCTTAAAATACTTTCATCTCTTCTGACATTTGCATCGCTTTTATCCACTTTTTCGCTAATAATTATATAAACCAAAAAATAATATCGATTTGTGCTCTCATTAAACACCAGAATAATTAGGAAATTGGTGTACAGATTGGGTGTGATTTTGCCGGCAATCCTATCATAAATAAATACATGAATTTTGTAATTCATTACGCGTTTTATCATTACATTTACTGATAAAATATTTATAAAATATTATAAATATTAATAATGATCTTTATATTTAAATATTAAACCTAGCATTCCTGGTATAAAAAGCTTTTAGCAAAAGTGTGTTTATGGTATTTATAATATTCAATTTGCGTAAAACATTAATTTTAAACATTTATTATACAGTGTTTAGAATTTGCATTGAAGTTATTTAGAAATTTATAAATTAATATTAATTATTAGACATATTTTTTATGCTATTTATTGCATTTAAATCTAATGTCACATTTTTAATATATTTAAAATTTAATATTTCATAAATCAGTATAAAGAATACGAAAATTGTTTAATTCATTATTTTTAAACATGCTGTTAGATCAGGAAACAAAAAACCATTAAACATTATGATTTTAATATTATTTGTAATTACTGTATATAACAATTTTAGCATATTCGTAACATGTTATTTGTGGTAAATCTTTCAAAACAAAGGTTTAATTAAATTATTTATATATTTTTTTCACTTGATCACTTAATGCCGTCTCTCTCTCTCTCTCTCTCTCTCTCTCTCTCTCTCTCTCTCTTCAAACATATATCAGATTAAAATTTTACGCGATGTTTAAAGAGAGAAATGTATATTGAGTTTAAATCGTGTTGTGTTTAATACCAAACTATCTCTAATCGATTTGTAAATATTTTCTGCTTTCATTCATATGCTGTAGAATTTACAAATCAAAAATCTATTTAGATTTAGTTTCAGTAATGCATGTATTATGCAATACAGTATATAGAGCTAAACTGTATACAGAGTATTATATAAAGTTATATATAGGTATACACTGTATAACTCAATAACCAACAAATATATCCGGAATATACTTTATATATTATTCACACGTATTTACTATTGATATTCTGATTTGGTATTTGCTTTTCTACTCAATTTTGTGTTTATTTTAAATGGTTTTTGGGATACGATATACAGCATAATGTTAAACAGATTTTACAAATAATATTACGTTTTTCTGGTATGCATTCAATATATAATTTGACGCAACGCTTGAATGCAAACACAAATTTTGTATATAAATAAAAATAATTTGCATTATATTAACCGTTGTTTGAGGTTTTCTTCAATCCATCACAACTGAGAGAG
>CAJPIZ010000831.1:0-20418 GCA_905368565.1 Medioppia subpectinata | reverse complement strand
ATAAATGGTTGCTATTTAATGAAATAAAACACGCGAAACATTTAAATTCTCTGGACATCTACTTTTATATGAGAGATATTTCAGTCGATTTACTCGCCTTTCAGTCAAATATAACGAGTAAAACGTTCAGTCAATGCAAACAATTAAGACATTTGTCGTTAAATATTGTTTTCAATGAATTGTATTTTACCGATGAGTTCTTCGCTGATATTGACAAACATTTACCACAATTACAATCACTGAATCTCAACGAAGTTCACATTACAAGCGATCTGTCGATCAATAGTATTGCGAAACTCAAGAAACTCGAAGAACTCTTTCTGTATTCAAAGGATGTGTTAAGCGATGAATATTTTTATTCAATACAAAACAATTGTCGCAAATTAAAATGGATCCGATTTATGACACGGATTACTACAACGAAGACATGTATTATTAAATCCAATGACTGTAATCTCATGGATGTGGAAGAAATGCAAATTTATACGAGTGGTGATAATTTCCAATACTATTATTTAAATGATGGTAAAAGTGTTTTGTCTGCCCAACGATCGCATATAACTTAAATTAGTTTATTATAAACATTCAATTTGCTGTCATTTCATTGACATTTAAAAAACAAAATAAAAAATTATTCATGTAACTAATTGTATACATTTACTATTGGTTGAATTAAAACCTAATTTTTCTTTGAGCCTAAAATCCACTTTTGGACGAAAACAATAAAAATGTTTTCATTTCGATCGCATCTAACTATTGAATAATAGTTTCATTGAATTACAATTTTATTTGAATTTCCCTTTTATTAGTGAAATTGTTAGCAATACTATTGCGCAAAACCTATTAATGCTTAACAACCACTATATTATGTAATATACAAGTGATTGCATCTATAGAAATGCAATCACTATTCTTTTAAACGTTGTATGTTTGTATGACTATTTGTAAAATAAAATTATTTTTATTAAATTGTTTTAATTATAAACAAAGATGTCTTTAAATAGTGAAACAAATACTGAATTGAATTATAGAAGGGATTCATTCGATGACAGAATATGCGATGATTTGTGCGAAGAGTTGTTAAAAGGATTGCCTATTGAAGAGAAGATTAGACTCCAATCGGTGTCCAAACAGTTCCAGAGGTGTGTCTTCACGAGTGTGCAGAGTCTCGATCTCTATTCACTCACTTATAGGCAAAGCGAAGACTTTGAGAGAATATTGATATACCAGGGATTGGATGAAAAAAAATTTGAAAGTTTGCTCAAAAAATGTCAAAATCTGTCTGATATTCATATGCCTTATGACGAGTCCATCGATGAAGAGCTCTATAATCGCTTAATTGATGTAATTATTAAATCTTGCGATCATTTGACGAGTATTGACATCGATTTAAATCGTGTGACTGAAGAGACTTACCGTCGATTCACAGATAAATACAGCAAAAGTGTCACAACTATTGGCTTTTCTAACGATTATAAAGACCTAAAGAAAGACTTAAAAGTATTCACAAATATCTCTGAAGTGACGCGTTATTGGAGTACTTCTGGTATACTTATGGATGCATTTGAAGGAAACCACTGTTTGTTGAATAATATGATAAAATTTAATTTAAATTCAATTCCCGATAACAGAGAAAATCTGAAAATATTTATCAAAAATAATCAGTCGTTACGAGAATTTACGCTTAATGACAGTTGTAGTGAAACTAATGAATTAAGTTATGTTTACCAACAATTGTCTCAATTAAAAAACTTGGAAGTTATAAACCATTACGAAGACTGGTCTGCATTTGATACCGACGACCAGACTTTCAGAGAGGCGTTGAGACAAATCGGTATTAATTGTCTAAAAGTGAGAAAATATAACATCTATTGGCGCTTAGATTTCAATTTTCCGACACATAAATGGCTATTATTTGATGAAATCAAACATTTCAAACATTTGTCAAGTTTTGAGGTATCGATTGAATTGAACCACAAGTCAATGGATTCAGAATTTCGGTCAAACATAACGAGCAAAACATTCAGTCAATGCAAACAATTAAAACATTTGTCTTTAACTATATTTTGCGATGGATTTAAGTTCTCCGAAGAGTTCTTCGCAGACATTGACAAACATTTACCACAAATAAAGTCTCTTTTCTTACGAGTGCTTAATATTGAGAGCGATTTGTGGATCAATCATATAATAAAACTCAAGAAACTCGAGAAACTGGTTATCTATACAAAGGATGAGTTAAGCGATGAATATTTTTATCAAATTCAAGACAATTGTCACAAAATAAAGTCCATTCGCTTCCAGGGATGGGATGAAGACAACTACCGATGGATAATCAAATCCAATGATAAGGATATCATTAGTAAGCCAGAAATGAATGTCTATAAGACGAGCACTAATTATATCCACTATTTTCTTAATAGACATCAAAAAGTTTTGTTAGAAGAAAAGGTTAGAAATGCAAAATATGTCGAGAGTTCTAAGTCTTCGGATTCCGATTCTTCTGACAATTCTTTTGAGCCCTAATTTCATGGATTGGATATTGAAATGAAACAAATGATAAGTCAATGCTAACGATTACGGTCTCAATCTGTATATAAGACGTTGACATTTATATAAATTAAATAAATGGATTAAATAACAAAATTGTCTTTTATTTAAAAATAACGTAACATTAATCAACACTTGACTATCAATGCTTAACCAACGGTAGTTAATGTGATATTTGATCGAATGATATCCTAGTTCCTTCATTATGAAACCGTGTAGATATAATTATGAAATTATTTTTATAATTTAAGTTGACATCCTAAGGCACTAGAATCCAAGTTTCATCAAGATCAAATGAATAGTTTATGAACAGGACTTTTTAAAGTTTGCCAGTCGGAATTATTTTCAAGAATATAGTTTCGATTTGAAATTTGGTAAATTAGTTTGGGTGGCTTTTTTATAAGAAGTAATTAATGGATTTAAAAGAAATTTTGTGGGATGAATGAGTATTTATCCATGTTTGATTTTATGTGCTTAAATAATTTTTATGTCTATTGGTTGAGAAGTAGTGGACATCTAAAGACAGTGATGTTAAAATTTGCTTTGGCACATATAGTAAATCAATGTAAAGTTCAATGCAGTTTTACATTGAAAAAATATTTTGGCGCAAATATTATTATCATTAAATTTATGCAAATTTTATTATAATTTAGGTGTCTATGAGTGCATAAACTATTATTAATTTTCAAAGTTAAAGATAAATAAAGATTTTTTATATCATAAATGTTTCAATTTGACGTAAATTTAGTGTATATTTTGTAAATTAATGGTTATACCTTTTAAATATATGTGCCAAAGCAAATTTTGACATCACTGTCTTTAGATGTCCACTACTTCTCAACCAATAGACATAAAAATTATATAAACACATGAAATTAAACATGGATTCATCCCACAAAATATTTTTTAAATCCATTGATAACTTCTTATAAAAAAAACCACACAAACTCATTTACCAAATTTTAAATTGAAATGTTAATCAAAACATTTTACTAAAAATTATCTTAATTTTAAAGTAAAAATATTATAATCAAAATAAATGCATTTCAAAATGATTAATTGGTTATTGGGATTCACTATTGGGATATCTGATAATAGTTTAGTCTACAAAGCTCAATAAACTATCCATAAACTAAATAATCAAATTAACAGAGAAACTGTTTTATGTGATAATAAACTTCAATCGCCGGGTGTCGGGCAAAGGCGCTCAGTCGTCGGCGGTTAGGCGACCGACAAATGACTGATAGCGCGCCCGGCTTTGGGCAATAGTAGCCGGGAGTTGCGGGCAAGAGTGCCGTACTTGTGATCCGTTTTCGGTTGACAAAAGACACCGATGGAAAAAGTGACCGAAACTGCAAGATTTAACAGCTAATGGCCCGCCAACACTAGTCGACTCAGCTGCTCGGCGGGTACTGACTAATACTTTGAGTTGAAGTTTCTGTCCGCCTGTATCTAACAGTGGTTTAAACCTCGCGCAAGGCTTCCCGGCCGCACAGACTTCCACACGACAAGACTTCCACCAGACAAGACACCGAGAACTTTATGTTCCCCGACATCTACACAGCTCGACTAAACTGATCGGCTAAATGTTGAGAGATGAAACGGGCAAATAAGTTGTTGCAATCCGATCGGTCAGTTTGAGTACTAAACGGTGATCAGTTGAATGTGAACCGGTCGCTACGTATCCCCATACTTATGGGTCAAATAATTACACATTTGTGCCGATGAAAAACATTTATTGATTTGTATGAATGAATGGGTGTGTGAGTAAAGTGCAGACATTGCTGGCACTCAGGACTGGCTGAGTGTGAAATCAGACACCACTGAAGATACAATGTATAGAATCGAAGCTTTTATGCCGTTTTGTTTGTGTGTCACATAGTGTTTGCTTATATAAGACAATACATAAGAATGGTATATCATTAGATATACATGTGAATATTATACTTGTGCAGGATGACATAAGGTTTAAGCGCTGTTATCCCCATAACAAGCGTGCTTTGCTTAACAACACAATACAACTATTGTTGTTTTCAACAAATGTTGTATTGTGTTGCTAGACAACTCACGCTTGTGATAGGGATAACTGCGTCCAGGGGTATTCTTATAACTTATATCATTCTGTATTAACCAGTATATTGGATAACAATTACTTGGATTTGAGACTATCTAAGCCGATAGGTGTATTGTGCAAGATTGGTATGCAGTGATCGTATATCTGTTTCAGTTAAAAAACAGGGGTAGCCTTAGGGGTATTCAACCGATAATAAAAGCCTGAAAGGTAGAGCTAGTAGGGCTTGAATGGGAAACTTTACACACGTTTGTTGCGGGAGTGTAGCGAAGGTAAGGCTGAGTAGCTTCGAGCGATCAGTCGTTGAGCGACTGATAGTAAGAAGAGGTCGGCGCAGTGCCCAGAGTGGTTTGATTACTCGAAAAGTGTGCCGGCCTAATGCGTAATGCTTATGATTCGGGAATGGTAAAAGGCGCTCAGTCACCAGCGGTTAGCACACCGACAATGGACTGAAGGCGCGCGTGTCATTCGGCGCGAATCGCCAAAAGTTGCACTCAGCCGTCGACGATTAAACCGCTGACAAAGGGCTGAAGGCGCGCCGGCATTGTCGCCGGTGGTAAGGGCAAGTAGCGCTTAGCCGTCAACTATTAGACGGCCGACAACGGGGCTGACGGCATAAGGCGCTTGTCGCCAAAAGTAGAGCAAATGGCGTTCAGCCGTCGAAGGTTCGATTGCCGACAAAGGTCATAAGGAGCCCCGGTATTGGGCGCTAGTCGCTGAGAGTACTGTCCTAAGGGTTGGTGTCGTGCCGCTGATTGTTGCCAGTCTATATTCTGCTCTAATACTTCATAGGATTACATGGTTCTGCTGAATGCCGTCGTGATGGATTTGGCGGCCATCTTGAAACTTCAATACAAGTAATAAAACTCTCAATTACGTAAAATGTTAAATACATATTTCAATAACATTTACAGAAAAAACATTTTTAACCTGTTTAGGATTACATGGTTCTGCTGAATGCCGTCGTGATGGATTTGGTGGCCATCTTGAAACTTCAATACAAGTAATAAACCTCTCAATTCCGTGAAATGTCAAATTAATAATTTTATAACATTCACAGAATAAACATTTTTAACCTGTCTTGTTTATACTTGATATATATTTTGCTCTAAAACTTCAAGGGATTACATTAGTCGGCTGAATGCCGTCGTGATGGATTTGGCGGCCATCTTGAAACTTCAATACAAGTAATAAAACTCTCAATTACGTAAAATGTCAAATTAATATTTCGATAACATTTACAGAAAAAACATTTTTAACCTGTCTTGTTTATACTTGATCTATATTCTGCTCTAATACTTCATAGGATTACATGGTTCTGCTGAATGCCGTCGTGATGGATTTGGCGGCCATCTTGAAACTTCAATACAAGTAATAAAACTTTTAATTACGTAAAATGTTAAATTAATATTTCGATAACATTCACAGAAAAAACATTTTTAACTTGTGTTGTTTATACTTGATCTATATTCTGCTCTAATACTTCATAGGATTACATGGTTCTGCTGAATGCCGTCTTGATGGATTTGGCGGCCATCTTGAAACTTCAAAACAAGTAATAAACCTCTCAATTCCGTGAAATGTCAAATTAATATTTCGATAACATTCACAGAAAAAACATTTTTAACCTGTGTTGTTTATACTTGATCTTAATTCTGTTCTAATACTTCATAGGATTACATGGTTCTGCTGAATGCCGTCTTGATGGATTTGGCGGCCATCTTGAAACTTCAATACAAGTAATAAACCTCTCAATTCCGTGAAATGTCAAATTAATAATTTTATAACATTCACAGAATCTTGAAACTTCAATACAAGTAATAAAACTTTTAATTACGTAAAATGTTAAATTAATATTTCGATAACATTTACACAAAAAACATTTTTAACCTGTTTTGTTTATACTTGATCTATATTCTGCTCTAATACTTCATAGGATTACATGGTTCTGCTGAATGCCGTCGTGATGGATTTGGCGGCCATCTTGAAACTTCAATACAAGTAATAAACCTCTCAATTCCGTGAAATGTCAAATTAATAATTTTATAACATTCACAGAAAAAACATTTTTAACTTGTGTTGTTTATACTTGATATATATTTTGCTCTAATACTTCATGGGATTACATTAGTCTGCTGAATGCCGTCTTGATGGATTTGGCGGCCATCTTGAAACTTCAATACAAGTAATAAAACTCTCAATTCCGTGAAATGTCAAATTAATAATTTTATAACATTCACAGAAAAAACATTTTTAACTTGTTGTTTATACTTGATATATATTTTGCTCTAAAACTTCAAGGGATTACATTAGTCGGCTGAATGCCGTCGTGATGGATTTGGCGGCCATCTTGAAACTTCAATACAAGTAATAAAACTTTTAATTACGTAAAATGTTAAATTAATATTTCGATAACATTTACACAAAAAACATTTTTAACCTGTTTTGTTTATACTTGATCTATATTCTGCTCTAATACTTCATAGGATTACATGGTTCTGCTGAATGCCGTCGTGATGGATTTGGCGGCCATTTTTGAACTTGCCCAGTAGACTTTTTGCTGCTTGTCGGATATTTGCCATACATGTGTCTGCCGTGCAACACACTGGGGTTTACCGCCCAATCGTTACATTATGAATTCATAAATTATAACATTACAATACAAACTCTTGATAACATAATAACAATAATGTTAATAAATATAAACACTATAAATGTACATTTTTACAATAACTTAAAAATTAGTTTTTGTATTTAATTGTCAATTTATTAACGTATTACCCGGTTATATAGGTGCATGCACTTATATGTGAGTTTTCACACAAGGGGTGCACCTATATCCGGAAATAGGTGCGGTAGTTTTTGGCATATTTTTGACTTTTCATTGAAATTTACTTATACTTTGAAATGACATTCGTATGGTATATTAATAAACTTTGTATTCTAACATGCGACTTTTAATGTTTGAAGTGTAATATTATATGTATTTTCTTATCTATTGGTGAGTTTCATGAATAATGAGTACATTAGTGTGAAATATCTCATATAATGAACATGTCTTCAAGTGATGAATCACTTCAAATAAACAGTGAATCAATGTACGAATTGGATATAAATGAAAAAATCAGTGATTAAAATGTGACACAACATAAAACGTGATCAAAATCACACTAATTTAATTTACTACGCATTAATTAATTGAATTTTTATAAATAATTTTGACAAATAAATATAATAATAATAAATAATAGGTGTTTTATTTAATGAACTTGGCGTTGAAATACAATGATTGTTATAAATGATCAATAAATAAATTAATTACAATTTTATAATTTGTTTTATTTTTTATATGTATTCGTAGATAATTAAAAACTTTTATACAAAAAGGCTTTGTTCACAAAATACATACGCATTTTTAAACTACAATTCAGTACGAATAATGTGGTTTATAGGATCGTTTGGCTAACCCCTCCCCCCGGCCTTCCCCCGCTCTATGGGATTTAACATGGGAGTACAGTTTAAGTCTATGGCTATACTTTAACATGGGTAATGCTAATTCTATGAAGCTTTTTCCATAAACTTATCATGGGCTAATGTTATCCTATAATTAATGTTAATCCTATGGGAAAAAATTCCCTACGGGAAAGCGAAATATGAACTGAAAGGGTAGTTTTTCTCCATGTTAATCCTATGATACTAATGATAAGTCTATGGGAGAATGCTTTAACATGAGTGTCTATCGGATTACAGCTTAAGTCTATGGTATAGGGATAACATGGGTAATGCTAAGTTTATGGACAATGATAAGTCTATGAGTAATGCTAAGTCTATGGCATTGGATTAACATGGATAGTTCTAAATGTATGAGTAATGCTAATTCTATGGAGTTGATTCTGATCTATGGACGAAGATAAATCTAATGCTTTATAGTAGATTTCTATGAGATAGCCAAATAAATATCAGCAATCATATCAGAAAATTTTCAAAATACAAACAATAAAATAAAATAACAATGAAAAATGTTGAAAAATGATATTCATATAACAATTCTTTAAAAATTAAAATTTCAAAATACACTTTAAACACGCAGTATGCAAAGACTATCTATTTTTTAACAATCACTCGAATTGTGGTTAACGTATAGCATCGCTGTGTGTGAGTAATACCCCAATTGTGGTTAACGTATAGCATCGCTGTGTGTGAGTAATACCCNATTACTCACACACAGCGATGCTATACGTTAACCACAATTGGGGTATTACTCACACACAGCGATGCTATACGTTAACCACAATTCGAGTGATTGTTAAAAAATAGATAGTCTTTGCATACTGTGTGTGAGTAATACCCCAATTGTGGTTAACGTATAGCATCGCTGTGTGTGAGTAATACCCCAATTGTGGTTAACGCATAGCATCGCTGTGTGTGTTGTTTAAGTTTATAACATATAAATTTAGTGATTTTTCTTTAAACTTTTCCAATCTTTTTGATTGTATTGTATTGTATATCAAACATAAATTAGAATATTCTAATACCGGTAAAATGTATGTCTGATCTAACCTCAAAAACACATTACCATAGACTCTATTGCATATATTTCTCAATGTATAAAATTTCTTGATAGCTTTTTCGCATAACATAAATGACAAATGTATTTAAAACGTATCTAAATGACAATTAAATGATATTTTAGAGTCATATATGATGCCAACGTGTTTATGAGACTTTACATTATTTAATGATATATTGTTTAGCGTATATTCATGTATATTTATGCACTTATATTTGACTATTACATAAGAGGTGCACTTATATCCGGATATAGGTGTGGTAGTTTTGGTGACATGCAAAATCTGTAAAATTCACTTACACTACAAACCATAATTATCGACCCAGACGTTTGTTATTAGTACAGGGAAACTGCTTAAATTAGCTTATAAAACTTTTCACTGTTGTATACGTTAGTTATCCAGTTATTAATCGCATTAATGTATTTTGTAAAATAATAATCAAAGATTAGATTTTTAGGTGTTTTAGAAAACGTCCCGAAAAAAAACTTTTTTGTTGTGTGCAAAATCACAAATATTAAAACACCATTCTGTAGTAAATTACAAAAGAATATATTTGATGTCCTACACGACTTATTTGACCTTTAGACATGGCAGCAATTAAGCAACAAAAATTGTCAAAAATACCGAATTTTCAAATGTGAAAAAATATTAAAGCTTACAGCTAGACAGTATAGCAAAATTTTGAACCCCGTTTTAAAATAAGCTTCAAAAATGTATAATATATTTCCGTGCCATTTATAGAGGTCCTGTAAAATCAATTAACTTTTTTTTGAACACTTTTGATTTTACGTAATTGCTGCCATGTCTAAAGGTCAAATGGGTCGTGTAGCACATCAAATTTATTCTTTTGTAATTTACTACAGAATGGTGTTTTAATATTTGTGATTTTGCTACAGACAAAAAAGTTTTTTCGGGACGTTTTCTAAATCACCTAAAAATCCGATCTTTGATGATTATTTTAATAAATACATTAATGCGATTAATAACTGGATAACTAACGTATACAACAGTGAAATGTTTTATAAGCTAATTCAAGCAGTTTCCTTGTACTAATAACAAACGTCTGGGTCGATAATTACGGTTTGTAGTGTATAAGTGCATGCACCTATATGCGGGTTAATACGATACGATTTTTGGTGAAAAGTTATAAAATAAATTTATTTATTTTTAAGAAATATGTTTTAGGTATTATTTATTTTAAAAATATGCCAAAATCGGGAATATTTGGGATAATAAAAGTGGTATATTTTTACTCTATAATAACTCCTAAGATTAAATAGATGTTATTCCCTAACATTTTATCAACTAATTTCAATCGGCAATTCCCGAAGAATCTCGTCTTTAGATATAACTGTAAAGTGATTAAAGTTTTGTTTTTGTATGAGATACAAGTAAACCTCTTAACGATTGAGTAATGTGCATTTACTCATTATACGGGCGAAATTGTACTAGTTTGTAAAGTTAACGATAATTTAACAGTGAATTGAATGCTATCTCGTGTTGAAAACATATACCAAACCATTGAATGCAAACAAAACTGGTTTTTCTCATATAAACAAACCATTTGTTTGACAGCAAAAACAAATGCATTGAAAGTATTTCCACAGACTTGTTATGTGTGTCACACAAAATGTGATACATTTATATCACGTTCAATATTACCTTTAATTATATTATTAATAATACTTATCATAAATTGTATTCAAATCAATGAGTTTTGAATGAATGTCAATGAATAATGAAAACCATATGACAATACATATATGTATTGAATAGTGTACAACAATTTTACATTCAGTGTTTATGTTATGTTAATTATAGTTACAGTTATATACTATCGTTAAAATCTATTGAAATATACACTTCTCCCTAACTATTGGTATATTAAGTGATATTTAATGTAAAATAATATTTTTTTCTTCGTTCAAAATACAGGTTTGAATGTATGTATTGGCGGAGAAAATATGTTTTATTTTCACCATAATTTATAATCACATTTGATTTTTCCACTGCTTATTGCTATTAAATAATGTTATTTAAGTTTTTTTTTTACTTTCCTTAACAACACTTTACAGACCAGAGTATCTCAGAGAGACTATCAGTGAATAAAATCTATCACTTTTTAAATGTGTTAATCGTTTTGTTGAAACTATTTGTTTAAGTAGTGTTTGATATTTGTTTTGAAAATTTATATTTATTTTAAAAATTTATATTTGTTTTAATTTTGACTTTGAATGCAATTAATTAATTGTTTAAAATTTGTTTTCGCAGTTGTTTTCGTAGACTTTCATTGCATTGAATATAACGTGAAGTGATTTATTTGGGATCAAAATGAGTGTCAATTCTGGGAAACGATTGATCGGAAGATTTTTGCGGATCATTTTGGACACAATCGCGGCTCTCATTGGCTACAGATATCCGACACAACGCCGATATTTGCCGCCGATTGACAATCGCATACTTCTTGAGTCGGCCACAGATATCGCCGCACAAATCAAATCGCGAAAAGTATTATTACATTCATGTGTTATATAAGCATTTTTGTTGTCAATGTTTGACATGTTTTTTGAAGCTAAAAATACACCCGTTTTCCATAGTATTGTTGCTAAATCCTATGCCATTCCCTTTTTTACCATGTTTTATGTACCGTATATTACACAACCAAATGTTTTTATGGCATTTATTATGTATGCTATTGAATGCTAACTGGCCTTCAATTTGCCTCTCTATGTGTTTCTCTCATATGAATTGCAATACTTTTGAATCACTTATTATTTTTAGTCTAAAAATATATATAATTTTCGTTGAAAATGTTGAAAACATTTTCCATTTGAAGTGTCATTTGTTTCGCTTTTCTATGCAATCGTTCACTAATTGAAGTATTAGTTATGTTTCAATTGAAATATTTTATAAATATAGTTTCAAAGTCCAGTCTTTGTACCCGTTTTTATGCACTAATTGTTTAAATTGAGATTAAATTGTTGGAATCATTATTTGTAGTAATACTTTGAGACCCATTCAGGCACTTGACTCCCACCGATTAATACCCTGATAATTTATATTATATAAATTATACATGATAAAGTTTTCCATTATTTTACCGTTATATACGTATCACAATTTTTAACATGTTTTATAACGTGACACAAAACACCCATTATTTGAATAATTAGTTTTTTATATTAGTTAATTTAGTAATGATTATCTGTTATTTTCAATCAATTAATTGAAAAGTATTTTTATTTGTAATAAGCGCTAAATTCTGTAGTAAAATATTTGATAGAAATATTTTCAATCAATAATTTACTTTCAAACAGAATCTAATCAAACATTTATCAGAATATTCTATGCATTCATACAATAAATGCATTAATTTAATAATGAGATTAAATTTTCTACACATTGTATATATTATTCCGCCCTTTCGTTGGCAACCATTGCTTATTCGCATAGAAATCAATACTAATATCGATCTAAATATGAATACAGTCCAACTTCTCTATAATGAACGGCCAGTTGCACGACAAAAGTGTTCATTATAGGGAGGGTTCATCCAAGGGAGGTTCTGTTATAGGTATAGAAAACCCAAAATATATCTCAAAACCGTTCATTCAAAGGAGGTGTTCATCCAAGAGAAGTTCACCCAAGAGAAGTTGGACTGTATTATTGCATAAAAAACATCAAATCTAACTTTTATTCATTGCATTTGTATCGCAGATCACCAGCGAAGAGGTGGTGAGGGCTTACATTGATAGGTGCCGTTCAGTACAGCCGCACATCAATGCCATCATTCAAGACAACTACGACGAGGCGCTCAAAGAAGCCAAACAAGTGGACAGACGGGTGCGGGAGGCGGCGGTCGGCCAGTCGTTTGAATCGCAGCCCTTCCTCGGAGTGCCCTTCAGCTGCAAGGACTCGATTGCTATAAAGGATTTCCTGTGGACGTCGGGTCTGTACACGAGGAAAGGCATCACCGCCGACGCCGACAGCCATGTGATCGCTTTGATGCGAAAGTCTGGCGCCATATTCATAGCGTTGACAAACATCCCGGAGCTCGGCATGTGGTGGGACTCCTATAATAAGCTGTACGGCCGGACGTACAACCCGTACGACAAGTCAAGGATTAGTGGCGGCAGCTCTGGCGGCGAAGCGGCGCTCATATCGGCGGCCGGTTCTGTGTTTGGCGTATGTTTTTTTTTGAAAACTCTGCATTTTCTTTGGGCATTGAATTAGTGGTAAATTTAATGGATGTCTTTATCGATAGGTGGGCGCAGATATTGGCGGCTCTATCCGTATGCCGTGCTTTTTCTGCGGCATCTTTGGCCATAAGACCACTCCTGGTGTTGTGTCCACCGACGGAATGTATCCGGACGCGTCTCCCAAACGGCAAACACTGCTATCTATTGGACCTGTAATTCATATTTATTGACTACTAGTTGTGAAGGAATCAATTAATTGTCTTATATTTTATATGGCATTTAGATGTGTCGATACGCTTGTGATCTGAAGCCAATGCTGCGAGTGATGGCCGGCGATAACGCGGCGAAGTTAGAGTTGGACAAAGCGGTGGATCTGAACAAATTGAAGTTTTATTACATGGAATCCGATGGCAACTCATTTCACACACCGATTCAGCCGGAAATACGGGACGCCATTCACAAAGTGATCGGCCATTTCACCAAAAAGGGCTCCTTCTCTAAGAAGGTGTATTTCAAGCAATTCAAGTACGGCCTCGAGATGTGGCTCACGGCCATGAAAGACCCCTCAGCGCCCAAAACGGCCCGACATTTGGCCAATTTGAACGGCGAAATCAATCCGTTGGTCGAGTTTTTCAAGTCTCTCATCGGTCTCTCCAACCATACGGTCTGTGCCTTAACTCTATGTGTGTCCGAACTGATCGCCAAAGGAGTCAACAAATCCCGGTTTGAAGAGATGCGACAGAATTTGATCCGCGAATTGCATTCACTTTTAGGTTTGGTTTTGACTCCAATCGTGTCCTCAATAGATAGTGTTTAACTAATTGTATTGTTTTTGTTGACAATCCATAGGCAAAGACGGTATTCTCATATTTCCCGCACATCCAGAAGAGGGTGAGTATTGATTAGAGTTGTGGTGATTATCTTAAGGTATCATTAATGGTATTATATCTTCCATATCTATGTCTTCAGCCGTCAAACACAACTCAACACTCCTGAAGGTGTGGAACGTGTCGTACACTCAACTGTTCAATACCCTCAACGTTGCCATCACTTCCGTGCCGTTAGGGCTGAGCAGATCCGGTCTTCCGATCGGTCTTCAGATCATATCGTCGCCATTGAACGACAGGCTGACCATCGCTGTGGCCGAAGAGCTCGAGAGGGCGTTCGGCGGTTGGGTTAGCCCAACGGACATCACGTGTTAGACTATATTTTTGTTATTAATTATTATTAAGTTTTTTTAGGCAAATATCTTATCATAAAATACATATTGACTTAAAATCGATGCCATAATCGGCGACAGTTTTGTATAATTTTTGTTAAAATTAAGCCCAAGTTTTGGATTTGCATTTAAGATATTTCTTAATTGAATTCAAGCGACAATTTTAGTGTAAATTCAAATCAAATATATTTAATATATACTGTATTTCCAAATATTAGCACAATTTTTATTATAATTTATGCTTAAAACGAGAAAAAACTTATAATATATTCGCTTAAAAAAGTAATTATTATGTAATATTATACCCGATTTTTATTTGTGTTATTTGTAATGAAAAGTATATTTTGGTCGACGAAATAATTGATGGAAAAAATGATAAATAAAACAACATTTGATTTAAAGCCAAAAATAGATATGAATTGATTGAAAAATATCGCACAATAAGTGAGACAATAATTGTATCATTTTTATGATACTTTCTAATGAATTGGAGCGCAAATAATGGGTCATTAAAATCATCAAAAATATGTGAATTTTTGTTGAAAATCTCACTTTTTTTATTACACTTAAAGTTATTTATGTTTTTTATTATTATGTAATTGTGATCCAAATTTGAAGGTAAACTCAAAACAACAAAAATATATAAAAATAAAAAAGTGAAAGTAATCCACGATTTGATGTCCAATTAATGTCATTAAATATAGTCCATCGGAAATACCAATAGTCTATATTGAGTGTTAATAAAACAATTAGTATTTTGTTTTATTATCAAAATTGGGTTTAAAACACAATTTAATGAAATAAATATTGTTTTTGAGGTCTACTATAAATACAGCACAAAATAAAAGTGAAAACCTATTAATTTTCACTATCGATTCAAAAACAAATATTTAAGTTAAGCAAAAAATATCAAAACAAATGTCGATTAGATTAACGTTTTCATTATTAACCATATTTACTCTCATATGCTGTGCTCTTTGCGTCGACTGGCCCTACAGGGACTGCGGTAAGTGTCTGTATTATTTGATAAACTTGTTTAAAACAAAATTTACATTAAAATATTGCCACTAAATTAACCATAATTCAATTACATACAAAACATGTAGCTAAACATGAGATAACAAGCCTACGTATAGAGCCGTGTGGGCACAGGCCGTGCACTTTCAAAGCGGGCGATACCGTAAACATAACGGTAGAGTTTGTGGCCAATCAAAACACCGATTCAGTCAAACTGTTTGGTTCGCTTCGGACGGGAGGCCTGTTTGATGTGGAGGTGCCGTACATTGGGATGGATGAGAACGCATGCAATATGGGATTCAACAAGAATAAGCTCGATTGTCCACTTCAGAAGGGCAACAAATACCGATTTACCCTCATTCAAAACGTGCCCTATACCACCCGTTTCAATGTAAGCGATCTAGTTTGTTTCATTATTGCTATTTGTTTGTTAAATGAAGTTTACCATAATGTTAAATTGTTGATTGATGAAGGTGTTTCGGTACACCACGTGGAAATTGGTGGGAAGTGGCCATAAGGAGCTGACTTGTGCCGAGTTTGATATTTATCAGGACATCGCTCTCAATAGATATTTCTCGCAGTTTGCCGGACGGAACCAATGATTAATTAATTGTCATTTTGTAAGTTATTTGCACTACATTTTAAATTATTCTCACTTATTCTCACAATTCAATAATTGAATTTTATATTTCATAATAAGATTAATAATTATATCTGATATAAGAGATATTATCTGGGATTTTATACAGGATTTTATGAAATTTTACAAGAATTTAATTTTATATTTATAATAATATTTATAACTTTTATTAATTTTTTGTTTAAACGCTTTGAAAATTTTTGGCAATGATTTTGTATTATTTATAAAAATAAATAACAATATTTGATTAGCAATTTAAATTATTTTGTAAAATTTTATTTGTTTTAAAATACATTTAAGTGCAAAATACAATGCTTATAAATTATAAGTTATAATGCAAGTAATGTAGCATAAGTGTAATGCTGTAAATACCATTATCATTCAAAGTACTGATATAGAAAGAATTATTAAATGTTAAAAAATTGTTTTATTTTTATAAAGTCATTTATTTGTAGTATTTATTTGAGAAAACTCGACCTTAATTTTATAAAACAATTGTCATTTGTTATACATTCAATAACAAACAAATTAGATAATAAGTTACATAAAAATTAAACTAATTGTAACTGAAAAACAAATATATTTTTAAGTACAGTATATTAGTTACACATCTAATGGTTTAAAACACTGACAATATTGAGAGACAAACCACTACTTGAATGTAAAAGACAGAAAAAACGGTATTTAAATATAATAAGATTTCGGATATCCTGTCGAATGGAGTTTTTGCATGAAGGTTAACAACTTAGACTCCAATCACTTAACAATCATTATTTATTAATTATAATTACTGAATAAAATATTGAAACGGTATAAATTTCGCAAATATTCAAGGTAAAGTGCACTTTAGCTAACATTTATTTCTACGGTTAGCACATATTGTATGCTATGCTTTGATTCGCACCACATTATGTGCCACACTATGGCATATAAAATATTGTCACAAATACCTAGTTTAATGCTAATGAATGGTGTATTAAAATTATTGTGTTGACTGTTTAACATTAAAACTAACCGTAATATTAAAACATTACAATAAGTTATTGTCAATTACACGGCAACCGATATAATGGGGTGTTTTGCCAGTGATGTCGATATCGAACTGCCGATCGGAGAGGAGATCCAGTTCTTCACCGAATTATTCCTCGAGATTGTTGTCTTGTTTGTTGAATACAAGATGAGAACAATTCGCCATTTTATTCAACACAAGTCACGACTGGCCGTCCGTTTGTCTCGAAAGCTAAGAATATTGTGTCAAAAAACAACTTATTTGTGATTTATTTCGTCAAATATATCCTGATTTGGGCTATAATTTCACTATAAATTGTCATTCATATCATTCAATGTAATCAATTCATTAGAAATAGAAATTAGAAATAACTAAATATGAGATTTATTTCTTTAATACATTAAATATAAAGTAATTTTAGTAATTTTTTATAAGTTAATTGACTTAAACAGTATTTGTAATGTTGCGATGAATTGTTTTTATTTTTATTACATTTTAATTTATAAACGAGTTTTTATTAACTGTTGTTTTGTATTCAAAGTGATAGCAATAAAATAAAAATAATTAAATTACGTAATAGTGTTTTAATTATTAAATGAGTGGCGTATGGCCATAAATTATAGCCTATAATATATATATAATTAATTGTTTATGACTTATAAATTATAATTATAAATCAAACACTATTATTATTTTATAAAGTTTAAAAGTTATTTATTTAATAATATAATACGTAAAATGCAAGTGATTTTGATAGACAGTTATCCCATCCCATCATCGCTAACAATAGCACAGGTAATCCTAAAATAAAAACCACTTATAGAGACACTTATATTTGCAAAATAAGCAAATAAAACCCCTTTTCATTTTGAAGTCACTGTCAAGTGATTTGAAAACTTTTACTTAACATCAAAAAGTGTTTAAACTTTCAAAAACTGGTTATTTTCGGCACAAATAGACGATTGAATGGAAAAACATAACACCAAATGAAAGTGCATTTTAAAAGTCAATTATTGGGCGAAAAATAAGGCCATAATTTACGGACACAAATGTATTACAAAAAAGAAAAACACATAACAATAAAAATACAAAACTAGAGTTATATAACCGATGGCCGAAAAACTCAAATGAATGATAAATTATTAAATTTATTATTATTATTATATTTCTACGAATTTTATTTTTAATTGAAAAATATAATTGTCTTTCAATTCAATGCATAACTAGTTTTTCCTGATTTCTTCCCCGTCTGTAAACTACATGAGGAACACAATCGACGATTAAATTCGCATTTCGATCATCACTTGTATTAAGCCGTTAGCTCTCAATAGGGAAAAGTTTGCGAAACTTTTTATATGAAAGTCCGTTGAATGCAAACCATGTATTCAATGGTTAGAAAAATGGACTCAAATTTTAGTTCAATACTCTGTAAATGCTTTTACAGAATCGGTGTGTGTTTTGTGTCCGTTTTGGTGCTGTTATATTGCAGCCTATTATCGCTAAAATAAACATGGTAGATATCATTTATTGACATTGGTGTGTATGGTGTTGTGTTTCTTATAACGGGGTAATTTAATTGTAACGTTTGGCGCCCGCCCTTGAATTATTCCCAGTGCTATAACCTAACGGTAAATGTAATGTTATTTTTTCGCTATTTATAAGTATGTCGTGTGACGTATGGTTATAGATATAACAGTGTATATATAATATAGTGTTTATAAATACACTCTACAATTGTGTATAGTGTATAGAAGTTTATATTATAAGTATTATTATTATTATAAAATCAAATGAAACTGTGTAAATATCGTTAGATTTTATATCTAAACATACGGTGTAAGTGAAGGGAGAGGTGTTGTTGTGTGCGATTGTGTGCAGAGAAAAGAAAAGTTTTATATAAAAAGTTGTGTTTAGGATATGAAGTGATATAGCAATTGATTGCAACAATAAAAAAGCGGTTATTTATTCAAATGCAATGCCAGTGAAGGGAATGAGTTATTATTTGTTGCGATCCATCAGAATATTCGCCGATTTTATCACTAGTTGTATAGGAATTGTGTATTTTGTGAACAAGAAATATCTGCCGCCGGTTACCGATGGACTGCTTCTGGAGCCGGCAGTACTCTTAGCGAAGAGGATCAGATCTGGACAGGTATGTTGTGTATAGTCATACCAGCTTTCAATTTTATTTTTACCTTAATGTTTAGATTTTTTGTGTTCATTTTTTATCAATAAATATTGATATTTGTAATGTATTTAAGATATTTTTTAAATGTCTGTTTAACATAAGCTCCACATGTTTTTTGCATTAATATTTATAGCAATATTTAATATTAATTATTTTATATAAAAGTTACAACATTTTATGTATTGAGATTAGAGTTAATGGTATAGAAATCATTAATCATAATTAGTGTATAATTAAATCCTGTTTGTCTGTAAAGTCATTGTGAATAGGTTTTTGATTTGTCAACACTTTTATTTAATTATATGTTTAATACAATACACATTTTAATATTAATTAATAATTCACCAAGTTTTAATTAGAAAGTTTATAATATTGCAATTATTAAAATAATAATGTAATCAGCTAATTTTCTAATATATTTGTATGACTTTTACCTCGCTTTCTAAAGTATTGTGGTTTTATTTTTTGTGGTTTTTTGTAAAAATTAGTTACTGAGGAAATACTTGCAGTAAATATAATATTAAATATTTAGTATATGATAAGTGTAAAATTTAATGGAAAATATTCTGTTTTCCTATTCATCATATGAATAAACGAGGAAATAATTGCACAAAAATACTAAATTAAACATTAATTTAATACATCTATACTTATAATTAGCTTGAATTTCATAATATTAGGTCTTTTGAGTCGGAAAAGTTTTGGTTAAAAATTAATTACTTATATAATAGATAATAAAATAATAGATTTGATCGTCTTTTTAGCGATTCATCGATTTATATATAAACTCAAGGCTTTATAATAAGGATGTATTTATATCTCATTTCAATTATAAGGCATCGAACCAAAAATCCGTTATTTTCAAAAATTAAATTTTCTAAACTAAATTAAACGGGATTTTTAAAATTGTTGTTTTAATTTGAAATACTGTTTATTGGTCTACAAAACCGTGCCATT
>CAJPIZ010000830.1:0-20423 GCA_905368565.1 Medioppia subpectinata | reverse complement strand
AAATGTGCCCGAATGCCTATATTAGACATATTGCCAAATGTGCCCGGAATTAGGGAGTAATAAAACCCGTTGGGAGTCAATACAAATGCCCGGATAAGGTTTTGGGCCGAATACGCCACCAGTCCTATCATTGATAGTATTGTGTCTTTTATTTTGAATACCTGTATAGCGATAATAATATTGTTATTTTAAATTATCTAATATCACATTTTGCTTATAGTTTAATAAGCATATACGTACATGTATATTAAAAATTACAATAAATGCTATAGTATTATAATTTACCTTAATGAGCATGGGTGTTATTATAAGAGTACCCACACCTACAGCAATCTGGGCATAGGCTGAGGCATTGCTAAATTGTGACGAATCCCAGTTATAGACGCGTTGCGCGAATTGCATGAGAAAGTAAGCCGGAGCTGAATGTGCTAATTGTGAACATAGTATCGACACAAACAATACCCATATCTGTATTCGCACGTAATTAGCCCTCGGTTTACAACACGTGACAATTACTTCCTTAACATTTTTAAAGTCAAACAACAGTTTCAAGGGATGGATGTGTTTATTGTCTTCAAATGACTTTAGCTTTTTCACTACAACACTATCCGTGCCATCACTTGTGATCCCGTCGTCGACCACCGAACCAAACGCTTCCTCCCATCTCATGATATCTTTCTCTTCATTCACCATAAGTAGTGTCCAAATCATACCAAACACACCGATACCGACGCCCACCACAAACACCGCCGAGTAATTCAAATGTTGACCACTACTGAACCACGACTGGGTGTTCAGCGCTACACCGCCCAACCATAAGGCAATTGGGTGTCCTTTTTAATTATAATTCAAATTATAATAGTTTTATCATAATTAGTAAATGATTATTAAGCGACTACTAACCAACTGATGAGACAATCTCTGTCGCTGTGAGTCTGAGGGACCGCATATGTGGTGGTGTTGTGGTCGAGATGTATGCATACATGGCTGACATTGTGACAAACATACCACCTAGGCCAAGCGCTGGTACCATTGATAATAATAGGAGATATGGATCTAGTGGGAAATAAACCACATGTAATGAATGAATTAATACAGTAATGAAAAACAGATTAATTTTAATATATAGTTTGTTTGTATCACTTATTATTAATTTAATAATATTTACATACCAGAAACAAAATAATAATCCAAAATCACCAAGATGAGACACTGAAGAGCGAACGATAACGAACCGGCAATCATCATAATCTTTTTAGCATGTATATACCGATCAAACCACGAGCCGACAAACAACGAGATAAAAAGCGAGGGTACAGTCAATATAATCTGCGTGTAAGTAACCAACTCTTGTGTGTCGACCAACACCTTTGACTTGACATTCAACACGTCTTCCCAGGGCTTCATACCCGGCAATCGACCACAATATGTGGCGTTTAGGCCGTAAGTCGATCGGCAAATTTTATCCTGTACCATTTGCATTACGGGTATTTGATACATAGCACTGATCATGGTGAATGATAGTAGAAACGGCTCCACTCTTAGCAAAGTGGCAAATTTAGCAAATGTTTTAACATAAGAAGAAAAACTTTTATTGTTTATGTTTGTCATATTTAATATTTTATTTAATTAAGTTACAACTTGTTAACACAATTGAAATTTGACTTTTATTTAATATTTAATTTTTTAATAATTTCTATCAAGTGTTTTGTTTTTATATATAATAATAGTTCTAGCTTTTAATTAGTATCTTAATCTTGTAGAATATGAGTTGGATCTTGATAAAAACATGTGATAATTAATGATAATTACAACTAATTAAAATATTAACTCGTAAGTTAAGAAATATATAAAATAGTGATAATATTTAATGACACTGATTATAAAATGTCATGCACCTGTTGCAAAATAACTTGGACTAAAGTATATAAATTAATACAACTATCCAAATAAAACAACATTATTCACAATGTACTTGAACAGTACCCGTAGTACAGTTTTTATTTGTTTAATAAGTGCATGTTGTGTCAAATTCATTCGTTGCAACATTATTGTTTAATTTAATTTAATAAATGAAACAACCATCATTACAAAATTGTAAACAAATATAAATATTTATTATAAAAATTAGTGCAAATTAATTTCAATTTATTTAATTTATTTATTAACCTAATAATTAACTATGTACTCAAACAACAGGTGCCGTCACAACAGGCAATACAGAGACTGTCGGTGTGATCAGTAATGGCTGAGCTGGTGGTCGGGTCAGTGACCAGGAAGTCGTCGTCGGCGACACCGCAATCATTCTCCGACTCGATGTACCCGTATTTACGGCCAGCTTTGCGGCCCTTTTTGCAGCCGTACTGACAATAACTGGCCAGACGTTTGTCCCGATCGGCGCGACCGCATTTAATACTCTGGTAATTACCATAATTACTGTCATCATTGTTATTACATTTAGCATTTGCCTCAATGTTAGCCTTAATTGTATCAATATTGGTGTCAATGGCCAGGCGGTCGACGATATCGATGACCATCGCAATGAGTATCGGTACTATTGAAACGGCGGCCAGAATGAGAAAGCATAGGCCGGGGGTCGTGTCGATTGTGCGCTGAAAAATCACGGTAAATATGGATGCGGCAAATATTGGTGCAAAGCCGTCGATTACCGCCATTAGGGTGAAAACTTTGCCCAATTCAGACGCGTCTACTATTTTGGACAGATGTGTCTTATAACCGATGGGTCCCAAACTGGCCGTACAGTTGACCACAAGCGACACGAAATAGCCGAGTGGTGTGCGGATCAGCGCCAACACAATCAACTGCATGAATGAGCCGGAAAATCCGATTATGGCCAGAATCATGTCGTTAAATTTGAACACCTGGATCATTTTCAATGTAATTAATAAATAGTAACATAAATTTAATCTTATTATTTTTTAATTGCTAATCAAGTAGCATCTTCCACCTCCTAAATCAAATACCTTGATGAGCAGGGGTGTGATGAAAATTACCACTAGCGAGTTGGCGATCATACCAATCGAGCTGAGTTCAGTGTAGACCCGGGCGTCCCAGCGGTAGATCTTCTCGACGAACTGGAATAGAAAGGCCACCGGAGCTGTCCATACGAAATAGCAGCCAAACATACCCGCAATCACGAGCCATATCTGCGCCCTCACGTAATTGGGCCGACGTTTGGTCAAAGTCTGGGCGATTTCGCGCACATTATTCACGTTAAACAACAGCCTTAAGGGGTGTATGTATTCGGTGTTTGCGGCGAATTGGGCACTTTGTTCGGCCGTCCGGTCGGCCAGAAGTGGTCGACAATCGCCGAAATGGTGTCGAAACAGCTGCCGATCGGTCTCCTGGTTGATGGCGAAGACGGCCCATAGAAACGCTGCGAATGCACCCAAACTGCTGATCGCAAATATAAGCCCATAGTTATGAAGCTGTCCGTTGCCTCCCAATGGCGTACATGTTATTAATTTACCCGATGTGTACACTCCCAGCGGTTGGGCTGCAATACATTTCAATAATGTTAATTGTTTTATGTTTATATATAAAGTAATTTGCAGATAAACTTTTGTTATATTAGTTTATAAAACAAAAATAAGTATTAACATTGATTGTGAGCTTTAAGTTATAGACTTTAACAGTTAGTTACAGTTTATAAATAATTTTGTTGTGTAATACTACAATTTTTCTGTTAATTTATTATATTATATAATAGGAATTTTCTATGTACGATTTAAGTTCATTTTTACTATGTAAACTAGCAGGAGTTTACATTGAATCATAGGTTTTCAGGGAATTCCTATTATATAAGTTTAAAAATTAAAAATAATATAATTTATCTTAATATAAGAAACTTAATAATAATAATAATATTTATAATTGAAGACAAACCTATGGCTATTAATACTTCGAGAGCAGACATACGTAACGTACGGTATTTGGTAGGAGTGGTGACCGCGACATAGGAATAGGCGGTCGTGTATGTCATCGAACCGGACAGTGTGTACGGTATGAACGAGATTAAAATCCAATTTATATCTAGATGTAAAAACAAAAAATCACTAATTAATTCACTAACCAAATTTTAAAACAAAATAAACAGTAAAACAAATACTTGTGGTAAAAAAGTATGAATTAAGCGCATTCATGGCCGCCTCCAAGGACTGGGTGATGGAACCGATGATAAATATCGCTTTGCGGCCATTGATATACTTATCAATCCAGGGGCCCAGGAATATGGACCAGACAATGCCCGGAGCCATTGTGATCCACGTGTGATACATGTTGTACTTCACGGCGTCGGACAATATCAGGGTCTTTATCTCGTGTCCGGTCTCCACGTCCGACATATACGGCAATTGTAGGCAAAACTCTTCGGACATATTATACCGATTTCTACAGAGTTTGTCCTGAATTAGCACTTCCAGTGGTGTCCGACGAAAGTATTGACTAAACGCCAGAATTATCATAAATGGTTCCACTCTTAAGAGGCTTAAGAACCGGAAGAATATTTGGATTTTGTTTTTCATTTGGGTTTTTGTGGCAAATTATTTTTATATACAGTATTTTTTTAATTAAACTTAATAATAACTTATTTTTATCACATTTTTAGCACTCTGTTTGCACTTGAAGTTTATTTATTATTTTAAAACATCTAAATATATATTTAAAATACTTTAAAATAATTAAATTACTGCTAATTTTGAGTGATATGTTAAGAATGAGGAATGAAGTTTTTATGTAACTATTGCAAAACATTTGGTTTTTTGTTTTTTTAATTTCTAAATACTTTTACACTTAATATATCGCCGCATAAAATGTTATATATTTTAAATGCAATTAAAAGTATTTCAAAAAAAGTTTATATTAAATAATAATCATATGTTTTTTTTGTATGGTTTTACTATTAAACAAATAAGTTATTTAATTTTAAAGATAAAACTATATGATTTTGGTTTAACATAGAGTATTTTATATATAGTTATCTAACAACTTATTGAATTGATTATAATTTATAACATGTTGTGATATACGGTATATCGAGTGAAAGTACATTTCAATTTTAATTAAATCTGCACATTTTTAGTTTTGATAAAATTTAAAATGTTTATATTTATTTTGCTTAACATTGAAATAATTATCAATTTAAAACCCAGATTATAAAGTTATTTAGTTTACATTTACAACGATTGAGATAATGATGATAAATAATTGTCTGGTCGATAGGCGTACAGTATATACAGGATTATACATAAAGTGTTGCTTTGTTTGTCTATTTACCAGTAATGATAAATCTGAATACATAGACATTGTTGATTATTGGGGGTATAGTTTAAAAATCACAGTTACTGTTCACAACAATTTAAAATATTTAACTTAATTTATACATTACATAAGCATATTTGCTATTTATAAATTATGTTATGTTATTAGCAAATATTCTTTATGGTAATAAATTATCAGTTATTCAGTGGTCCTATATGGTCTTATCAGTGTCTGATGTAAATTGTCACTAATATAAATAAAGTGTCACTATTATGAATTAATATTAATAGTTAAAAACAATAACCAAGCAATAGCAAAATTTGTTATTATACAATACAATCTTTGTAAAATTTATTGTCTATAGTTTATATTTTATATTTAATTTGAATTGTTATTGTTACAATATAACCTGGTTCTGTAATATTGAACATAATTGCAATAATTTATTATTAATAAACAAAAAAGTTAACAGGATAACCATGTAATATAGAGTAATATTTGTATTGTAATAAATCCTTGTAAATATTTAAACTAAAAACATCTATTTCACGCATAAACATAATAAAGCGGTATACAAACAACATTTAATTATTAATTATATTATTTATTATATTAATATCAGAATATATAGCGGATTAAAAATACAATAAACTAACAATGACATTTACTACAAAATTATGTGTATAATCATATTATTGCAGTTTAACCATCATTTACCTGGAAATATACAGTTAATAGTACTAAAATTGTACTTAATATTTTTTTAAGTTGCAATATTGTTCTTTTGTATTTGAAACTTATTATTAAACACTTATTAAATTATCAATAAATACGGTAGCGAATAGGATTGTGATGATATTTGCACATGATTATTACGGATACCTTTCTGAACAGGTTTATCTTATCAATTGGAGCAAAATGCGTTTAGTGTTATATAATAAACTGGTCAATTAATTGCCTAGCATGAATTAAGTGGTAAATTATTTAATTCAATGCACGTTTGACTATTTATACAAAATAGTGGTAAAACCCTTATTTGATTAAATGGAAATTAGTATGTAAAGTTTATTCTAAACATATGGCTATAAATCAATCATGCATTATAGAATTAATGCAGTACTTATGAATTTAAAACTAAATAATTTTAGTTACATAAGATTGCATGTCAAATAAGCAAGTTAGTTGTTTATAATATTTATACATATATAATCAATATACCGGTAAGAAATGTATACTAAATATATTTAAATGAGTAAATATAGAAATATTAATAACTGTAATGCAGCATAATGTATATTATAAACNTAGTTACATAAGATTGCATGTCAAATAAGCAAGTTAGTTGTTTATAATATTTATACATATATAATCAATATACCGGTAAGAAATGTATACTAAATATATTTAAATGAGTAAATATAGAAATATTAATAACTGTAATGCAGCATAATGTATATTATAAACCAATTAACAATGAATTTGAATAATATTTATGAACCAATTATCACAAAATACTTCAATGGGGGTAAACATTTAAGTTCTTATTAACTCATTGTGGTAATTATCATCAAAAGCTTTTCCATGTTAGTTGTTTATAATATTTATACATATATAATCAATATACCGGTAAGAAATGTATACTAAATATATTTAAATGAGTAAATATAGAAATATTAATAACTGTAATGCAGCATAATGTATATTATAAACAGGAGAGAGCTGTTATAAAAATTAGCAATGCAATTTTAAAACTTGCACTCACTATTAACGTTACTAAGTTTATACTCATATCTTTCCCTTTAATTACAAATAAAGTATTAAAAATAAACCTCACTCATTTATTCTACGTACACTATATATGAATTACCCAGCACTGTTTCGGTGCTATAGGCCAAAAAAGGCCACAATTGCTCTCTGTAGATTATAAACCAATTAACAATGAATTTGAATAATATTTATGAACCAATTATCACAAAATACTTCAATGGGGGTAAACATTTAAGTTCTTATTAACTCATTGTGGTAATTATCATCAAAAGCTTTTCCAACGAAATTAATTGTGAATGTATACATGTACTTCAATCAGTTTATCTTACCAATCTGCAATTGAATGTTTCAGTAGTAAGTAATAAGTTGTCAATAACTTATATAAAATATGCTTTACAAAATACAAATGAACTAAAATACCCTATGACAGATTGACAGTAATTTACCTTAATTAACACTAATTGGCATTAAATCAGTGCTAATATCCAATAACAATAATCAAACAAACAGTGCAGTATAAACCGTATATAATGACAAATATAATCATTTCCACATATAATCAGTTAATTAATGTCAATCGCTTTGTGAGAGCATAACAAATAATTAAATGATACAAAACAATCACAAGTTATGATACATGTAGTCAAATAAATCAGTTGTGAACAAATTGTACACACATTGGGCTGCAAACAACAACTATACTACAAAACAAAAATAATCATCTAGCTAAAACACAAAAAGCAAGTAAAATGGCAATTAGAGTGGCCAGATTTTTGCGGTTCGTGTCGCTGTTACGGCTGGAGCCGTATATCGTATTATTTACGGCATTTTACTTTGTAAAACGAAACGCGTTGGATGTGCTCATACAGGACAAGATCTGTGTCCATAAATACAACATGCCTGAAGACTTTTGCTACCACTTGGCCTCTATCAAGAAAAACGACACCAACGCCCACATCAAGACCGATATACTGGCCGACGCTGTCATGTATAACACGTACCAACAGTTGCTGACACAACCGTTAAGTATAATCTGGTCACTCTTTTTGGGCACGTGGGTCGACAAGTATCCCAAGGGTCGCAAATGGATCTTCATTATCGCGGCGGTCACTCAGGCCATGGAGGCGGCCATTAACGCCTGCAACTCCTACTTTTTTAGCCTAAGTAATTGTTATTTAGTTTTAATGTAAATATTTAATTTACAATAATTATCTATAATTATTTATACAGATGTAAACTGGGTGTTGTTAGCACTTGTGCCATACATACTATCGGGCGCCTCCACGTTCACCACGATGTACTCTTATGTGGGGGCGACCACACCATCTAAATGGAAAACCACCAGGATGACTATATTGGAAATGTGTCAGGCACTGGGTATGTTATGCACACTATAACTAAAACATGTTTATAACAAAAATGTTAATTAAATAACAATAGCTCAACCGTTGGGCGTTTTTGTCGGTGGTCAAATGATCAACTTGACCCCGGTGCTCGGCAATGGACAAGTGCATAATTACGGGCTCATATTTTTTGTGTCCAGTTGCGGTATGATTGGGGCGTTTCTATGGACGGCCTTTTTCATCGATCAGCAACAAAATAAGCAAAATTTTGAGAAATATTTTGGCGATAATAACGTGGAAAACAAACCGGAAATTTCCCCGAAAAGTGTGGAAATTCCCGGCGAAAAGTCTGATGAAAATTCCGGTGCAATAATAAACGACGAAACGGTTGACCTGCCGGTCGCCGATCGGGCGAAACATCCCATAAGGTTACTGTTGGACTACAAAAACATCGTGGTGATTATCATGTCGTGTTTTAAGCGCCGTCACAATAGGGCCACCACCAAGATATGGCTCGTGATAATAGCCAACTTTTGCCTGTACATGATACGTACGGGCAATTCCACCTTTTTGTTTCAATTTGTCGAAAAGATATACCACTGGGACGCCAAAGAGTATTCACAGTTCCAGTCCATGTCGCTCGCCATCAACTCTATCAGCGTTATTTTAATGACCTACGTGTTTATCAAGGTAACATTTTGACAATAATTAGTTGTTATTATTTATTTGTTCATGATTAAATATTAATTACACACACTTTAAACTAAATACACAATTAATTATCACGTTCGCAGATTTTAAAACTGCATGATATGTGGTTAGCGATTATTGGCTTCACCAGCGTATTGCTACAGAATCTGGTGCTGGCCATCATATTGAATCCCACGGGGTATTACATATCGATGGGCGTGAACTGTATGAACAGTTTGGGTTCAATCGGCTACAAGAGCTACCTGTCAAAAGTGACGGAGCCGTCGGCGTTGGGCAAAGTGTTTACAATGATGTCGTTTGTCGATGGATTCGCGCCGATGATAGCCTCACCACTGTTTGCCCTAATGTTTAGAAAGACTATTGATAGCGCACCTAGCACATGCTTTGCGATCGTGGCAACCCTCGCGGCCATACCCATAGTAATAGCTCTAGGTATTAATTATTTAAGCAAAGTGCCCACCGGCGCAAATCCAACTGAGCCGGCTATTATTGAGCAAAATGTTGAACCCGTGCCTACCCTTCACACCAATGGCAAGTTGTCTGGAGATAATTATAATGGAGTCCGAAATATTAATAGTATTAGCAGTTTAAAAAGTAATCAGGATTAGTTTGGTTTAGATAATTATTTTGTATTAAATTATTGTTTTATAATTTGCTTGTTTTGATTATAATGTAGTTTTATTTTTTATTTGCTTTGTCGAGCACCTGACCCTTCTGTCCACAATTATCTCTCACATTCATTAAACATTATTATTATTATTTTGTTGTACATATATTTTTAAATATTTTATAAATAATATAATAAATAGATAATTATTATATATTATTATTAATTTTATTAATAAATTACAACTAATTAAACGTACAGTAAGTATTTTGAAATAAATAGCTATTTAATTAAAATTATTTCATTAACCAATTATTAATTAATGTCAAAAAATTGACTGATTATGGCTATCTATAATAACAGTTATACCCCCTGAAGATTTATTTATTATCACGTTTTTTGTAAAATATTTGTTAAATGTAAATACCAAAGATTTATTTGTTTTAATCAATTAATAATCATTAAATATTATCTGTTATTCTAAAGGATTAACTTACAAAACAATAGTAAACAGTATATACAGTAGTGCAACCTCTCTATAAAACCTTTTTAATTTATTTCCTTTGTTTATGTTACAATGTTGTTGTGTAATAACTTATTGTGGTGGTACATCAGGGTAAAATTAATATTTTAATTATAAGTAAGTTGTAATTAATCTGTCTAATCTTCTAACAAATTGTTAAAATATTTAATAGTAGAGATTAAATTAATTTATTGTATATGAGTTACAATGATTATTGATTTACAATGTAGATTGTTGACACTGATCATTGATTGGCACAAAATACCTGTACAGACATTTCAATTTATCAAAATGCAACAGTAAAAATAAAATATGCCTAGTACATGTGTTAATGCTAATTGTATCAATAGTTAACAAATGCATGTTTATTTATAGATTTGCATATTAATTTCAAATTAATAATTTACAATTATAAAATATTAAATTTTTTACACAGAACTGTAAGAACAAATAAAATATTGTATATTAATTATTGGATACTATTTTTATTTTAATAATTAAATAATTTATTAGTAAAATGATCACATGATTGCACAGCACTGTAATATATTGTAAATGAATTTTTTAAAATAATATTTATTTAAATTAAAAATATTGTAGTTACAAGTAACTAAAAATTCTGTACTCAACGTGTTTATGTATGTGAGTGTAATATGGACAAGATCACTTTATTTGCACATAAGGGCAATTATTACCAATATGAACTCTCATAAGTGAAACAATAATACCTGAAAAATTTCCATAATATTATTTACAGTTCAAGAATTATTTAATATAAAAATGTTCATGTGTGCTTAAAATACTGATAACAAAAACGTTAATCCATTATTGTCTCAAAATCATATCATACATGTATATTTGTATGAATTTAACATTTAACTTGCAATATACACATGATCAGCATGTGCTTTGACAAAGGCAATTAATGAATTATATAATAATAATATACACTTTAAGTTCTAATAAGAATATCTAAATAATTATTATCAAGATTTATCATTATATTCTACATTTATATGTGCATCAAATCCACTCAACATGGATGATTTGTGTCTATTTACATATTCTATTGTTAAAGCAATGAATATAGGTATAGCAGCCACGCCGGCCAGTATGAGAAAACACAAGCCTGGTAATGTGGTGATGGTACTTTTGAACACTAGTGCAAACATAGGGGCGGCAATGAGTGGAGCCATTGAATCCACCACCGATACCAGGGTAAAAATCTTACCCAACTCGAGGGATGGAATAATTTTAGACACGTGTGTCTTAAACCCTATCGACCCTAAACTGCTCATACAGTTTACCCCCATTGAGATATAATATCCCGTAGGGTTTAGGATTGAACCAAGCATTACATTTTGAGCTAATATGCTCAGGTAACCAATGATGGCCAGACACATATCGCTTAGCTTTAAAAACTGGAAATAATAAATTTAAAATTAAAACTTAATAAATTAAACAATATGGTTAAAGTACATACACTTAACATTACGGTAGTAAATAGTAAAACACTGGTAGACGTGATAATGAGCGACAGTGACTGGTATTGGGAAAATGTTTTTGAGTCCCAACTGTAGACCTTTTCGGTGAATTGAAACGCAAAGTCTAAAACACCGGTCCGTATAAAGTAGGCGCAAAAGTCGGCCACTATTACCATCATTATCTGCGCCCTCACAAAGTCCGGTCGACTCCTGAAACACGACATCACTATATGCTTCACATTTCGCACGTCTAGTAGTAGTCGTAACGGATGTACGGCTTTATTATCGATTACTTTCACGTTATTGTTATTATCATTGTTTGATAATTTGTCAGTGTTTTCATTGTCGCCAAAATATTGATCAAAATTTTGTTTATCTTTTTGTTGATTAATGAATAATAGGACCCAAAGAAATGCTACTAAATTACCGCAACACGAGATCATGAATATAAGGCCCGTGTTGTGCAACTGGCCGTTGCCGCCCACCGGCGCCCTGTTTATCAGTAAACCTCCTAAATATACACCCAATGGTTGCGCTGTTTGATTAAGAAATAGAAAATATAAAAATAAATGTTATAATAATGTTATTTTTAATCATTACAAAATATTACCTAGCGCAAAAATTACTTCAATAATTGTCATGCGAATGGTCTTATATTTAGCGGGTGTAGTGACTCCGATATAAGAGTATATGGTTGTCCAGGTAGATGCTCCAGATAAGGTGTATGGCACAAATGATATTAGCATCCAGTTGACACCTAAGAATATTACCATAGTAGGTTTTTTAATAAATATGCTTCAAATAAATAAATGAAACAACCAATGTAATACTTAGGTGACTGAAAAAATATGAGTTAACCATAAGTATGGCGGCCTCCATGGCCTGAGTGATTGTGCCGATAATGAACACCCATTTGCGGCCTTTAGGGTAGCGGTCAATCCAAGCGCCCAAAAACAGTGACCAAACAATACTGATCGGAAGTGTCATCCATTGGTTGTACGCGTTATACATCACGGCGTCCGACAAGATCTCTGTCCGCAGACCACTGTTTGTGTCGTTCGGCTTATTGTCCGACAAATGGAGGCAAAACTCTTCCGACATATTATACTTATTACGGCATAACTTGTCCTGAAATAACACGTCCTGTGGATTACGTTTCAATAGATAACATGTGGTAAATAATAACATCAACGGCTCTACCCTTAACAACGATACAAATCGCGCGAATGTCCGATATTTAGGGGACATTTTTTGTGCTTGGTATAATTAATTAAATTTTTTGTGTAAAATAATTTGTGAATATAAAATAAAATAAGTTTTTCATTGTTATGTTTGAATGTTGAATCCGGACAAATTAGTGCGAATAATCTAGATTGCACTCTGATTTATTTTAAGGTTGCAACAAGTACATTTGTTCAGTACACTAAAAGCTCAATATAATTAACAACAAAATATTTGGCATAACAATTAAATTTAATTAACTGCCCATGATCTCTTAAAGGTATTATTGCTAATAATTAATAACATTTATTTTAATATATTGATTTCTGCAATTATTAATATGATTTGTTTAAAATTAATTAAATTCTATTTAGTTGGTTTACATAATTATCATCTAATATTAAATAAACACAGGATTTATATGGAATATATAGACAATGAATTAAAATTTATATGGTTAAATTTAACATTTTTGTTTGTTTTTTACCGTAGTATAATTTTACAAATTGATAATTATGTTGTAATGTATGTTTATATTTATAAAAATTAGTATTTTAATCTTTATAAATACAAAAGCTTAACATCTATATTTTGGCACAACTTATGATTACTAATCATTGATTAGATAAAAACTAATTAATTGTACATGTACATTAACTTTACAAAAAAACATGTATTGTATTGTACAGTACATGTAAAGTTATATATTAATACAAAACATTAAATGAAAATGATATTAGTTTAAATTATATTGAAATATTGAATTTTTATAAGTATATTTGCATTTAGTTATTTTGTAGTTTTAAATTGCACAATTATGATATTTATTTATTACCTTTAACTACCAATTGTCTTATCAATAAAATAAAATGTCATAGTTATTTGACTGCCAACTTTATAAATTACAAATTAATATTGTCAATCAATCAATATCCTTAATTATCGTGCTAAATAATTTAATAAAACTTGAGTGTTTAGATTAGTGATTATAGTATTAGTTCCTAACTCTAAATATCTATCTCCTTTGATATCCAATCACATACTGTAAATTATGATTTAGTAATTAAATATAGAAATGTAAAATTAATCAGTTTTTATCAGAGAGTAGTCGTAAATAGACTGACCAAATGGCTAGAAATTACTTAGATTGAATGATTTAACATAAATGAATACAATTAACATACAATAATTGAAATACTTTTAAAATGTATTGTTTTAGTATCTTACAGTATATCGTAACTTGTTAGATTCCTGTCTCTTAAATTTAAATTATAATTAAAAATTTATAATATTTTATTTTTATAAAGAAATGCCAATACAGTATTTAATAAACTATATATTTGTATTAGACTTTATTTATGTGATGCTTAACTGTAAGACACGATAGCATTTATATATTAATATGCAATCAAAATAAATTCAAGTAGTAGTAGCACTGTAGTAATCAGTGCTGAACACTTGCTACAATTTTTAAATGAAGATTTTGTATTTTATATCTAGTGTTCACTACTGATTTAAATTGTAAACTTTATGTCATTAATTGATAGTATAATAAATCAGTGCTTAACATAACGGATTTTACTTGATAATCAACCAGTATAAACTAGTAAAAATTCCATCACCGCTGTTTGCCAATTGGTGTTTCTATTAATTGCTTAATCTAATCTGTGTAAAATTATGTTTAAAAGGTAAATTTCCAATAAATTACCTAAAATATGTAATACAATTAGATTGTTATAATGTTATTTTGATTATGCTCGTTTAATTCTCATGTTAACAGCGTTAGGTTAAAGCTAGTAAAAATAGGACAAGAATAATCATGCCCCATTAATGTGATTATGATTAAAATACTATTATTATAATTAAACTTTATGTAAATAATTGTGTTAAAATTATCATAGTAGTTCTATGGTAATAATCAAAGTACCTTGGTTATTAATAAATACTATGCAAATTTTGTTTTATAATATTATACTAACTGAATAATTGTAAACCATTATTAATATATAGATAATGATTGTGTAAAAAACTTTAAAAAGTGTTAATATGTTTCACCTTCATAAATAACATTGACAGTGAACTTAATTGTGCTTATTGCAAAATTCTAGCGACTATTTACCCCACAAGGTTTAGAAAATTATCACACGTTTTCAGTGAAACTAACAAATCAGTCGATAATTGTTTTGACAAACATTAAGTAAATAATTTATCCACGCATTTCAGTCTTGGTGTTATCGCACACACAATACCCCATATGGTTTGTATTGAGTAAACAATAGTAAATTATAAAACAAACAATTTGTAAGATTATAATTATTGTATTATGGTGAAATCTCAGCATCTGTTTTATTGTGTAATTAAGAAGTAATCGGAATTTGATTCGTGGCTTAAGACTATCTTTGCATTTGTTTAATCACACGTTAAGTCACATGTATTTCTGCTCTTGAAATATAAACTTTTTAACTGATTTCATAATAATTTCGAAAATTGCCCTGGTACATTATATGCCTTTATAAGTGTACTGTGTATGCTTGATGTGTGACTGTAAAAAACGACCGTGCCCGAAGCCTTGACTGATTATAGTGATTTTATATTTAAAAATAATTTTATCATCATATTATTTCTAATACAATGCATGCGATAAATGTAAATAATATCTGTTTTGTTTACCATTGAAGTACTTTTAATATTAAAAATCAATCGATAATAAATCTACCTAAATAAACATTACAATTATTTACAACTAAATTCAAATAATACTCGCTAATCATATGTTGATTATTTTCAATGACAATATTTATTTAAATATAAAATACAATATAAATAATATTTTGTACAATAAAATATAACACTATTAACAATAATGATAACTTATGATTTGATTACAATGATTGCATTTGGACCAAGCGCATGACTAGGATCAGGGTAAAAGTTTACAGTAGAGTATTTCACTTCACAAAATACACTCGCTCACATCAAATAAAATTCCTAACTTAAAAACACTTATGCTGATTATCTCTTGATCCCTGTATTACACTCATTATTATTACCAACACTACTATTAATAATACCATTTTCCACGCACTCCGTGTGGGTCTTAATAATAACCGTAATCTTATAGCGATTTATGTAGTCTATGGTTAGGGCTATGAGTATGGGAATGCTGGCCACACCGGCCAGTATCAGGAAACATGTTCCTGGTAATGTGTCGATCGTGTTTTTGAACACAAACGCAAATAGCGGGGCCGCTATGATGGGCGCTATGGCGTCGACCACCGATACCAGCGTAAACACTTTGCCCAATTCGAGCGGGGTGATTATTTTGGACAGGTGCGTTTTGTAACCTATGTTACCCAAACTGCTCATACAGTTCACGCCCATCGAGATGTAATAACCCGTCGGCTTTAATATGACTCCCAGTATCAGGTTCTGCAATAATATGCTCAGAAATCCTATGATCGCTAAACACATGTCATTACACTTAAAGATCTGTAAATAAAATTATAAAAATATTAACAAAAATACATTTAAAAAATTTATAAATAATATGTAAATAATTATACATAAAACGTGGTAAACATTGAATACATACCCTGATTAACACCGAGGTTAGCAGTAAGACACTGATGGATGTGATGATGAGTGACATCGACTGATACTCGGAGAACACTTTTGAGTCCCAATTATAAATTTTTTCAGCAAATTGAAAGGCAAACGTCAAAATACCGGACTTTATAAAATAGCCACAAAAGTCGGCCATTATTATCAACATTAGCTGCGCCCTCACAAAGTGGGACCTACTCTTGAAACAAGACATCACTATATCCTTTACATTCCTCCAGTCCAACAGTAGCCGCAATGGATGTATGGCTTTGTTGTTATCGACAATAGTTTTTGTCTCGTTATCAGTGTTTGTGTCAATATTTGTGTTCAAGTCATTGAATTCATTGACATTTTTGGTGACAGTATTGTCGTCACCGAAATATTTCTCAAAATTTTCGCTATCTTTTTGTTGGTTAATGAATAATAGGACCCAAAGAAAGGCAACGATATTACCAATACACGAGACCAGAAATATAAGGCCCGTGTTGTGCAACTGGCCGTTGCCGCCCACCGGCGCCCTGTTTATCAGTAAACCCCCTAAATATACGCCCAATGGTTGCGCTGTTATTAAAATAAATATTGTTTTTGATCAATAAATGTCATTCACAGCAAAAAATAATGTAAATAACAATATTAATAGTATATCGATATTTGTATTGTATTAATGAAATGATTGTATACCAAAAGCAAACATCACTTCAATGATGGTCATACGTGTGGTCCGGTATTTGGCGGGTGTAGTGATGCCAACGTACGAGTATATGGTTGTCCAGGTGGAGGCACCCGATAGGATGTACGGCACATATGAGATTAATATCCAATTTACATCTAGTTAAATAAACAACAACATATTTAAATAATTTACACAAACAAAAACAATACACAAAGAGTAAAGTGACAAAACATTGTTAAACAAAAAAATAACTTAACAAAAATAATGAAACAAAATGCTTACTAAGACTGGCGAAAAAGTATGAGTTGAGTCCATTGATGGCGGCCTCCATGGCCTGAGTGATTGTGCCGATAATGAACACCCATTTGCGGCCTTTGGGGTAGCGGTCAATCCAAGCGCCCAAAAACAGTGACCAAACAATACTGACCGGAAGTGTCATCCATTGGTTGTACGCGTTATACATCACGGCGTCCGACAAGATCTCTGTCCGCAGACCACTGTCTGTATCGTTCGGGTGATTGTCCGACAAATGAAGACAAAACTCTTCCGACATATTATACTTATTACGGCATAACTTGTCCTGAAATAACACGTCCTGTGGATTACGTTTCAAGAAGTAACACGTGGTAAATAATAACATCAGGGGCTCTACCCTTAACAAGCATATAAATCTTAAGTATGACTTAATAGTTGAGATCATGTTGATTTGTATTAATTTTTTCATTTAATTAAAACTAATCCTTAAGTTATAAACATTAAAGAGTTGTAAGGCTTTGAAAATAAAGTGAAATATTTTACTGTTTTAAAAATTATAGAAATTATTTATAGAAAAATATTAATATCAATACTTTTATATTTATATCTAATACAGTCAATTCCCTATTAAATAGACAGTTGGTTTGTTTGTCATATAATTAATTGGTTTGTATGTACGCTTAGCACGAAATCTAATTATAAAATATTTTATTTGTAATTTGTAATAGAATAATAAATCAAATGCCGTAATATTAAATGATAACTCGTGTAGTTTAGTACACAGTATAAAGTATAATAGATATATTTTTAATTGATTAGTATTGTGCAGCTGTATTGAGCACTTATTTAACAAATAAAATATTTAATTAATATATTGTGACGATTGGCGAGAGATATACCGGTAATAACATTGTTAGTAATGATTCATTCATAATTCTTTGAACAAAATGATCTTTATCAATTAATTATTATCATTGCACAACAAAATTAACCAGGATATTTACCTGTAAATATTATTGCATTTTCTACTAGTAATTTATTGACGATTAAAATATTTATAAATTAGACAACTTTCAAATCCTATTATTGTTTATTGGAAAATGTTTGTTTAATAAAATTACATTGCCACTTTGCGTGTAGATCCTAATTAATATGATTACTAATAGTAGCAGGTGTAATTTTAATATGAATTAACTATGCTATTAAAATAATTGTACGACTGAACAAAATTAATAGGGATTTTCCGGTCATAAAAGTGCAATCATTTGTGAGAAAAGTGCGACAATATTATTATTAAATTAGATAATTAATATTTTTAATATAAATATTTCATTTGGGATTTATCCAATATGCTAGTTATTAAACTATGTAAAAAATAACATGTATATGATAATAAGCCCAAAAATATGTAACATAATTACTTGAAAAATATGTGATTATATGTGGTAATAAAAGACCTAAAATTTGAATTTTAATACAATAAAAACTTTAAATAAACAACATTATTCTTTGATGAATTGTGGCTAAAAATTACATTTAACAAAAACTATGCTAGATAACCACAAATATACATTAACTGACACAATTTTCTTAATTGTAATTATCAGAATTATTAAAATATATATTTAAATTTATATTTAAAAATGTGTTACAGGTTACGTAAACAAAAACTACTTTTATCTTATGTGTAGTATTAGTTTATTAGAATAAAATTAACATTTGACCCAAAATTATTTTGTTTATAATTTTGTAAACTTATTGACAAAATTGTATATTTTTTATTTATTTCATTGATTTCCACAAAATATTTGAAAATATGTGCTAACATTCAAAATATGTAATTATATGTATTTATGTAATAACAAATGGGCCTCAAAATACTTCTTATTATATGATTCAGATAGATCTTTAAGCTAGAGTTCGACATCTCTTACCACAAAAATATGTAAAGTCAACTTTTGACTTCAGTTAGGTCGTTTGGTACAGTTAATGACAACCCTTGAGAGCAATCATGTTGGATTTCTTATTTCAAAAGTTTAATCAATGCTCGTATACACGATACTTTATGTCTCTGTAATACCCACAAAGGTTTTTAATGTTTCTAAATAACACGTTATTAATTGGTAAATAAGCGTGCAATCCTAAACTCAGCATGATGGTAAATTATGTTGGTACATTAAGTACTGGTAGTTTTTGTTTTAAATATGGTATGCTAAAATATATGTAACATTAATTTGAATCAAAACTATTTAAGAACTATTGACGTGCACTTTTTAGGATATGAACCAAGTTCAAGTGGTTAAGTTATCTGCACCTAGAGCTGTAGATAAACATTAGCTGATTTTTCTGTAAAACAATTAACATATTTGTTATGTATGGATTTCGCGGTCAGTAGTGGTGTAGCGTTCTGTGATGGTAGAGCTGATAACGGAATACAGAAACGGATCCCCAAAGCCGTTTCCGGGTATGGTATCGATGCAATGGAACTGTTTACCAAACAGTTCCTGATAGGTAATCGGTGGTGCAATGAACGGGTTACCAAAACCGTTCTCGAGTCTTGATCTTCGGATCGATCCCAAAGTCCAAAGCCTTGTCGGGAACTCTCAGTTCGGTCTCTGCCTACAGCTGTACTTAAAGTAGGCCAAGACTATGAAACAACGTTTCACTTTATAAATAACAAGACTTTATTCAAAGGACTTTTCATTACAAGGGATACAAATAGACTGAAGTGTTAACACAAAATCCTGGGTCTTATATACTGCCCAAATGATATCAAGTTTGCAAAAGTGTTAACCAATTAGAATAAAGCATAGATTAGTGTACAGGGTGTATTATGCTTTCCTGACGCTTTTACAGCATTTACATTATTTTTATTTTATCCATGTTATAGAATATTTTTCTTAAAAGTAATTCGTGGAATTTATAAGCAGATAATTCATGTTTAATTTGGTATAAT
>CAJPIZ010000829.1:0-20424 GCA_905368565.1 Medioppia subpectinata | reverse complement strand
AGTTTTGATGAAGTACAAAGTATAATTGAAAAACTTACGTCAAGAAACAAGAAAGTTACATCATTGCACTTTAAATCGATGAATCAAGCGGCTGAGTTCTTCTTTCACAATAGAATTAAGTTATCCACATCCACAAAATCCAACAAGTCCAAAACTCCAAAATCAGATAGGATTAGAAAGGCCCAGGAAAACTATATTTCAGAGTTGAGTCTACAATCTGAGTCAATTCAGAGTAATATTGATATTGTCGAAGAAAATAGGGGATTTGTTGAAGAAATATTACAGATATTCGATTCAGTTTATAAAAATAAGGTTAAATGGCAAACTTTTGATCATTTTTACAAATTGGAGAAATCAGCCGACAATCCAATTGCTAAATCAATCGTACATTACGATTTGAAAGCAAAAAAGGGATTGTTTAATGTGCATGACAATTTGATAGAAATGAAACTCAACCTATCTGTAAATGCCAATATTGCAGAGATGTATAAAAGTAAGAAGAAGCTGATGGATAAATCCTTGAAGACATATGCTGCGATTGAAAATATTATAGAAAAGCTGGGGCCTAAGAAAATAGCAGTACCACTTCAGAACAGAGCTCCGTATTGGTTTGAGAAATATCATTTTTTTATAAGTTCTGAAGGGAATTTAGTTATTGGTGGAAGGAATGCCCAAGAGAATGACATTATTGTTAAAAAACACATGGATCTCACAGACACATATTTTCATTGTGATGTTCATGGGGCAAGTTCAGTAGTGTGCAAGGGAGGTTCTGATGAGACACTTAAACAAGCCTCCTACATGTCACTTTGTATGTCAAAATGTTGGGATGACGGAATTATTAAGGATGTTTTTTATGTTTCCCCCAACCAAGTGTCTAAGACAGCCCCTTCGGGTGAATTTCTTGCAAAAGGCGGGTTCATGATTAAGGGAAAAAAAAACTACCTCTATCCTTACAAATTGGAGTATGGCTTGGGAATTGTATTTAAACTAGAGGATTCAGAAAGTATTTTGGACTTTGTTTCTAATCCTGAAGACTCTGATAATATTTTACATGCCATGCCCATGAGTGGGCCATGGAGTTTATTACAGAATTACCGCTATGCGGTTAGGCTGTGTCCAGGATCTGAAAAGAAGCAAAAGATTGCCCAAGCCATCATTGGACAATTTGTTAAAATTGCAGAAAATCATTCTGAAGAGAAGTTTATTCGCTCAATTGGAGTTCAAGAATACATAAATGTGCTTCCTGGCAAGTCTAAGATTGGTAAAGCATTCAAATAAATACCATTCTTGAAAGAATATAAGGCAAAGCTATTTAAATAATTGGATTATCGAGAAACATACGACGAGTAGTAATCTAAAACAATACTTCTCGAGAAATCTAAGATTGGATGTATATTCAAATAATAATGAATATGCATACCTACAAATTATATTCACTACATAAATTATTTACAGAAATACATAAAGCCTTGATATTCATTAGAATCTTGGTGTTCTATTGTTTAATTAATTTATTACACATTCTTAACACACTTAAAGTGTTAATCAGAAGAAATATTGATCCATGGAGAAAGCATTGGAATTATTTTGAAGTGAAACTCCTTCTATTTTAGATGGACTTTTTTGAGGAATCCTAATTGGTGGACGCTTAACAATTCTATCAGTATCGCTGTTCTCATTTGACAGCCCTTCTTCTCTGATTGCTATTTTCCTTTCGATTTCTCTAATTCTTTCGATCAATTCGTTCTTTTTCCCTGTATAGTTAAGCCCAAATTCCTTCATGATGCATTTCAACTGATAGACTGTCACATTGTTCATGTCAAGTTGTCTGACTTCCTTTCTAAAATAGTCTATTACATTTTTATCTGATTTCCCCAACGAATTAGTTCCATTTAAAATAGAAGGTAGGGCAAGATTATTTTCTCTAAAGTGAACTATTGACTCAGGTTTATCAATTCCGCAAACATAATCGTATGAAGAGTATTTAGAAGGGTGATCCATTCCAAAAGATTCTTTGTTTGTAGTCACATTACCATAAACCATAGGGCCACTACGTCTCCTTTTTCTATTCAGCCAGGGCGTATTCATCTCCTTCCCCATTTTTTCTGGATTTCTATACAAAATATTGTTACAGAATTTTGACTGCAAAGAACTTGGGGCTGCATTCTTCATCAATTGGTTTGGTGTGGACTTTGTATTCAAAGAATTAATAGAGTTATTGATACAGATATTCGAATTTAACATCGGATAATAACTATCTAATTCATGAGCTAAATTTCTTGAGTTATCGTTGGGATTCCAATCTTCAATTGATCGATCACTTGGTAGTTGATTGGAGGGTTTGGTGGGTGAAGCGAATTCATATGGATTGAAACTACCCGATTTTTTATTGTATGCATTATCAGCTATAGAATCATGTTCAAGAAGATTACTAAGGCATACTCTGTTAGAACTATCATTTGATTTGATAGTGTCCAAACAATTGCTTATTCTGTAGTCGCAATCATTTCTATTACAGTGGAACTTTTCCAATTGATCATTAATATGCTTAGTTGAGTCTTCATACTCATCACCAAAGTTGAAATACTTTGAAAATCTAATCTCTTTAGAACTGTTTGGTTCTTCTTGAAGGTTATCGTTCCTTATCTCCAAGGGATTTGAGCTTTTTATTTTCTCGTAATTTTGCAGTTTACTTCTCATTCTGAAATCTTGTTCAACACCAGCTACTTTTTGTAATTCCTTTCCATTTTTTACCTCGTCCAACTTCTTTTGAATGGTAGTAGTTGTCTTAAAATTATTTTCATATGTGAAATCAGCTTCATGGGCTCTGTTCATTGAATTTGATAAATTCATTGCCCTATTGATATGTGAACTGTCATTGGGGAGCCCATTACCAATTACCTCACTACCACTAACGGTACTGTCATGCATATTTGTTTCTTGTTTCATAAGACCCATTAAATACTCATTATTTTCTTGAAACATCGTTTCGAAGTTTATTGTACATTTATTGTTCTCATTGTGTGTTTTGTCTCTGAAACAACCAGAAACAATATTTTGTGAGCTCGGCTCGATAAATATTAAATTTTCATCGGGAAAAATATTGTGTTGAAAAATAATATCATCAAATTCAGTATTCAAGATTCTATCTAAACCACTCAATGGAGTTAAATTTAACCCATGGGTATCAGTGGTGATGTTGTGTGATGTATGATTGTACTGTTGATCGGAATTATTACTTTGGAGTATTTTAGTATTCAAATCAGCCAAATTCTCTATTCCTTGAAAATTACTGATCTCATCAAATTTGCTTGAGTTGCTATTAGTTTGTGAGAAGTGAAGTTGATTTGTTAAAGTTGGCTGCAGAGTACCAATATTTGCTATAGCTACACTTGAGGGATTATTCTGTGTGCATTGTAGCTTGTATGATTCCGGCAAATATTCATTACATAAAAAATTACTACTAGTTTTTGGATAGTCAGAATACTGATCAAAGTCGATGTTCTTCTCTACTTTATTGAAATTATTATTAGTAGTTGACGATAGGCCAGTCAAATCAGTACTGTTGTCCAGTTTAGACTTATCTTTACTCTGCATTCTACTCTCAAAAAGCTCATGTATGCGCCTAATCTTACTTAAATTACTCGCTGCATTAACATTCACCGGTAACTCTCCCTTTCTTGGCCGTCCTCGTGTTGGAACATCAGTACGTTTTTTCCTTTCCATTAGAAAATATAGGCCTATAAGTTTTAAACACAATACAAGAATCAAAACATTTCTATTCGTAATTTAAAATTTTATTGGTCTGATTTAGTTAAATATATCAAAAATATTTGTAAAATTCGTTTTTCAAATAATTACCAAATAGAATTTTTTTAAAATGAAACACATATTAACTGTATCATTATAAAACTGATATAGTACTCCAAAATCAATCCGATCCAAATAATTGATCAAGTTGTAAAAGTTAATAGGTAGATTTTCAAATTAATATTTTATTGGTTGATTATGCTGACTAGATATATGAATTCCAAAAAATAATTTGTATTTATCCACATATAATACATAGTCTTGTCTATATCAATTTAATATAAACTGATAGCAAGTTACTGGATTTGATCAAAGGGCTTTTATTCTTAAGCTTATCGATGGATAGGATAGCTAATTTAAGGTTTATATTTGAATTGCTCAAGATACTAAATAAAAATGAGCCTTAGAGAATATGAAAGTAGCAGTTTAGTAATATTTTGAAGCATGTGCAATATAATTATTCCATTATTTGAACTTTTTCTATTTCTAAAAGTAGATAAAGTTTTTAAATTGATCCATTATGAGCAGAGGATATAGTAATAAATAGTATACATCATAAAATATCTATCGAATGTACATTTCAAAAGTATAATATTGTATTTTTTAAAGAAGATAAGATGTGTAGAATATTCTGCAGCAGAGTTAAATCTAAAATAGCGTATTAATATAACAACTTCTTCAAAAATTATCTCAGATAGAACCTGTAATTTCAAATTTATTTTTAAAGTCCTGAATTCTTTATTAACTCATCCCTAACTGAATTTTCTAATGAAATCTTAAATCTCTCAAATCCATTCAACTTCTTAGCTGGTTCTTCAATCTTGTAAAAAGTACTATTTGAATTATTTAGTTCTTCAGCAGTATAAATGACCTCAGTCATAACAAAATCATCAACACGAACTACTTCACTAGATCTATCCTGCTTCACTATGACAACAAATTTATTATCTATTATTCCTGTTACAGCTGCCTTAATGTGTCTAAAGTTAATATTTCTGGGATGAACTTCTCTTCCAATCTGAACCATTAGCATACTTGAAGGGAGGAAAAATTTTCAAAAATTATTTTTCAAAAATCTATTGCTATTGTGTGACACTTCCTATTGGAATATGATCGTTAATAAGAAGCTATGGTAACCATTCGGTTTTCTTTTAGATGGTGTCTTATATCATGTCACAATTTAAGAGCAGTTTGATATAATTTATTGTAACATATGGATTATAGAATTTGTTAGGATGATAGATTCACTACAGGAAATATATACTACTGTTATATTCCAGTGGATACTTTAGCTATTTTTTATTACAAACCCTATTATCTTTTGGGAATATAGGAATCATCTAATGTAATAGAACTGGCTTAACAAGATATGTGGAAATTGAAACTCAGTAATTGAGTAACAAGTGATTTGTGCAGATTATTATTTGAGCTTTGTGAAATATTAGGCGAATACACCAAATTTGGAAAATTGAACCATGATTTTTTAACCCTTATCCGATCTGTAAAAAAATTTTACCCCCATAGATGAAAATTCATGGTTTGTGTTCTATCTTGGTTGCTCCAATTATTTATTTGGTAATAACGCCTATCTTTATAGAGTCATTCGGATCGACCCTTTTGGGTGAAGAGAACAAAAGTAAATCTAGAGTACTTTATCTCTTTATCACTGCAGCATCACAGATAATTTATTACTTCTTTTCAGGATTTAATGAGGGATTTATATCAATGCCTTGCATGGAGGCAAAAGGTTTAGCCGAGCAAATTATGGCTAACAGCTATACATTTTCATCCAAGAATAAACTAAATGCAGGAACTGGTTTAACGAATGAATATACAGTTTATGAGCCTTTAAATCTTACAAATCCTATATGCTGTTTTGTCATTTCTTCTCTTGTAGTTTTTATATGTTCTAGAATTCTATATTTCATGAAGGCGGGTAAGTACATAAAAATGCTTCCAAAACCCGTAACATATTCTATGATGCTCTGTAATGGGCTTCTTATGATTTTAATGGGTTGTCACAAATTGTATGTGCCATCTGAAAAGATGTATAGCCTATTATTTATGGCAATCTCGATTATCATTTCTGCTATAGGCATTTTTATACTTAAAAAATATATGGAGCCAATTTATCTTGTATGCTATATGTTCCTTATTACAGCAGTGATGAATATATTGAAGTTGTATTTTGAAGAATTTATGTATCATCATCTACTTTTTAGTCAAGAGAGTGTCGCTGCATTGAGTATTAAAAAACTGGTGAACACTATTGAGCTCAAAAGCATTTCTATAAAATTTATTCTTTCAAACTTAGCAAATATTATTTCCATAGCGATGTTAGCAGTTTTGAATAACTTGATATCCATTCCGTTGTATGCAGACAAGATAGGAGCAAATATAGACATCGATAGGGAAATTAGGGCCTTTGGATTTTCCAACCTCTCTTTACTATTTCCAAGTAATCTGAATTATTCAGGATCCTTACTGTTTTATATCTCTGGAGGAAGCACCAGATCACATTCATTGGTTGCCGGTTGTCTAATCATACCGCTTTTTTTCTTTTTACATCATATATGCTCATACTTGCCAACCTTCATTCCGACATTTATCATTCAGTTCATAGGAATTTCGTTCTTTGTCGAATATGCCATCGAATTTGTTGAACTATCCAGCTTGGACAAATTTGTTGTTTTTATCACATTTTCCATTGGGGTATTCTTTCGGGGCCAAATTGTCTATATACTTTTGACTGGACTCCTGTTTACTTTTTCATTGAATTTTGTTTATATCAATAAAGGATCATTGATTGAATCGGGGGCAACAATACAAATTATAAAAGTTGTCAATTATCTAAATGTTCATGATTTAATAGAAATGATTGGAAAGAAACGTATAGTTTTATCAAGAGACGAATGTATAATACTAGATTTTACAGAATGTGATTATGTTGATATGACGGCCAACATACTTCTAAAGGAATATCTTCATAAAGAAGGGATAGCTTTTCAAATAGTAGGAGAGTCTAGGAATCTTTATAATTCACTAAAAATCGACATTAAAAATAAAATTTAGAAAATTTTCTTCTTTAGTTTAATTATTTGAAATCAACAATTTTGTTCAAAAATTCCCTTCCTTCTTCAACATATTCCTTTGCTTCTTGTATGGTAAGTTCTTCATCAACATAATTTCTTCTAATTGGATCACTTTGCAAATCCTCTAGCATTTCATCAATCCGTTTTTTTACCTTAATAAATTCATCGACTAACTCATCCATGGATCTATATACTGTGTCTTCAAAAGCATCTCTTTGAATGACACCGACTGAAGTGAAGTATAAAAATAGAAGATGGTTAATTTCTAACTGTAGCTGAGAAAGCATTAGGGCATTAGAATATAAATAATTTGAATGGGAAGCTGAAGCTATTACTGGATATATTATTACGAATGCCATGTTTGTAAATCCTTAGTTAAAACACAAAGTAAGCTGCAAAAATAATTTCATATTTCAAATTTTGTTTTTTCGTGATTTAACAACCACCGGCTTTCCTTGAATTCATTTTAGTAATTTTTCCTGGCCCCAGATGATCCAAAAACTATCCGAGAAGACAGATGGTTTGGCGCTTGGTGATGCATTTGAGGAATTAAGGAGCAACATAATTGTTTCTGAATTTAATTCGAGCCAGATTCAGGAAATTGCATTGTCTTATAAGTATCACTATGAAGAATCTAAAATTTTATTAGGCTTAGCTAGAGAACGTGCAATTAACAATGAAGATGAGGCTGGAATTATAATCAATCAGATTGCTCTAGAATTGACCTATGGAAATGATCCCTCTGATCTTCTAATCACCCTTTCAGATTGTAACGATAAAAGAATGCCTATAATAAGAGGATATTATTTTCTACTTACAAAACAAGATTATGAAAGCGCACTATTTGAATTCTCAAAAGTGAATTTTCAGAAGGGAATTAATATTTGTAATTTGGGCTTGAATAACAAAAAATATGTATATGAAACGATGAATGAAATACTTATCGGATGTATTGATTCAACAAAGTGGATCAATCTATCCAAATGCGATCAGATTGAGCGAATCACAAATAAAGATTTTTTATACAGGATTGGGCTTTCTGAAGTGTATGATAATCCTAAGAGTATTGATGTAATTTTGACAAATTTAGAATTTGAAATATCAGAAATTAAATCTTTGAAAGAAATTAAACTTAGACATCCATACATTTATACTGCAGAAATTGATTATATTATAGGTAAAATATTTCATTTGAATGGTGAATATGATCAAGCAGTTCAGTTTTATGAAATGTCCCTGAACTATGACCCTGAGTATTTGCCATCCAAATTTAATCTATCCAGAATTCGCGGCAAGGCAATGGAGGAAGGAGGAGCTTACATGGCCATTCACGATTATAATGCAATATTAAGTGTAAATTCTGGAAAATATGACTATGATTTCAATAAGTGTTCCATAGAGATAAGAAAAATGGCACTCTTAGCCTTGAATGCAGAAAGGAAAAATACTAAATTTTTGGATAGTTTAGAATCAGCTATTGATTCAACAGCATTTGATAGGATTCCAGCGAGAAATAACTTAGCTGTTTTGAAAATGGTACAAAATAATTTGGAGAATGAGGATGGAACATGGAATGTTCTTAATTCCAAATTTATCGAAGAAATACTGGAAGAAACCATCCCCATTTGTGAAGATTCCAGTCAAGTGGAAGTTTTGAAGTATAACTTGGGGATTTTAAAATCAGATACTGATCTATTGAAGGAAAATACCCTTCCAGAATCTAAATTTGTTCTTTCATATCTTTGCAAGGATAGAAATACATCTATTTTGCCACTCCAAGGATATATTCATATGGAGGAAAATCCAGAAGAATCGATAAATATGTTTGAAGAATGCATTAAAAAGGGGTATAATCTGTTTGCAATAGCCTGTTTGTCTCATCTATACTTGCAACAGAATGATTACGAAAAAGTGATCAAGTTGACAAAAAAAAACCCCGAGTCTTTCTACTCTATTAACTGTTTAGCTGTGTGTTATGCCAAAAGGGGATATCCGAAACAGGCAATAGCATTACTCAAACAGCTTGAAAATGATCTTATAACCAACAACATTCCATTTATTGATGCTATTTATCAAAATTTGGCAAACTGTTTTATAATATGTGAAGATTGGACTATGGCAGCTTCCAATCTGTTAAAAATCAAACAAGGCTCTGTTACTATCAATGCACTATTGGGTCAAGTATGCCAATTTGTTGATGATCTGAAGATTATAGAACTTTGTATGGATAGGTGTCCAGGGCTTGAGGAAATTAAGGCGAAGTTACTTGTTAAAGAAGGTAGAATTTTCGAAGCCAAAGATTTGGTCAATTCTTACAACCTCAGCGGTGATATTAAAGAAATTTTAAAAGATATCGACAATGAAGAGACTATCAGGAAGAGAAAGATTAGAGAAATTGAGGAATATCGCAAGAAAAGAAATATTATCAATTAATTAAACTAATTCACACATACTATATTCTTCATAAACAGCAATTTATTCACTAGATTTGCATAATAATTTTTTTGTTTGGAATTTAAAAACAACAGCTGGTAATTTTATTTCATCTAAATTGACAAGCTACATTTCTTACTTCATTATTTGCCTTATTTCTTCAACAATTTTTTAATAAAGAGTTCTAAATATCCCCAACACATTTATTACGATCTGATGAATAGAAGCTAATTTTTTGGGTTTTAACTGATGAAAAACTTCCTGTTAATAAGGATAATACTTAATTAATTTTTTTGATAAAGAATTTTTTGAAATTTGTAAAATTTTTAACCGCAAATGTCGGAATTTTCACTATTGGAAAAGCATAATGAGCTTATAGACACTATTAAAAATACATTGAAAGAGAATGGGCGACAAAACACACCAGAAGTTTTCTTATCTGCTTGCTATGAAACTGTTTTGGAATCGGATAACTTCGACATTCAGAAAGATATTTTGGAAGTAATTTTGATACATTCGCCATCAGTTGTAGTTGATGGTGAATTTATTTCCTTCGCAAGGAGTGTGCTGGTCTATGATGATGCTAAATTTACTTCCTTACTTTTTAGAATACTTTTAAATTCTAACTGTACAGAGAATTCGATTTTGTTCGATTTTCTTATTGAAAATTCTGAAAAATCAGGAGTCAAAAAAATTCTTTTAGAAAAGTATAGCCTAATGAATAGGCTGGAATCTAGAAATGCACATGTCTTATTAACTTGTTGTTTTGACTATTTCGATCAGAAGATTGATATCCTAGAATATCTTAGATCCAATAGGCTTTCATCCAATAGAATTGTTAGTAACTATATAAAGATTCATCAAATCGAAGATTTCACTGTGTTGGATGGTCTCTTAGTTGATGATGATGGAATGTACGGTATTTTGTCTGAAATTTATAAGGGAGCACTTTCAGTAAAGAAACCAGTATTTTCAAGATACATTCCTCAACTTACTGAAAATTGTGTCAAATCAATGGTTGAAACCATCAAGTTGTCTATAAAGGATAGAAAGGAAAAGACTAAATTAAGAAATCATGAAAATTTGACAGAATTTTTTTCTTTAGCAAGCCTATATTTGGTTCCACACAACATAAATTCCATAAGAATTATGAATGATTTTTTTCTTGAGACAAATATGTGTGGTAGTATTTTAGTCGATATTATAAAATGCATTGGATTGGAGCAATTTATTTCAATTACTGAAGTGGTTTATATCAACAAACACTATTTAGTGCTCAAGAGGATTTCCAATATTGATTTGTCTGTTGTTATAGAATTATTCAACTCAACCTTCAAAGAGGATATGAAATATTTTGTTCAAATTTTACCTAGTATGACAAATTTTTGCACAGATTATGAGAATAATATACAGAAGCTCTTAGAATTATACATTTGTCTGATTGGAGACTATCAAGCTACTGTCACTGCCTCCATGAGAAATTTGATTGCTTCTCATCAGAAGAATCTAAATGAAAATTGTATATTAGGAAATGTTATTTCTAAGGAAACAAGCCTCAGAATTTTGGGATGCATTTCTAAAAGTGGAATAGTAATGAGTTTTATAGAGCATTTTTATAAAAATACAACTATCGACTTTGATGAGGGCTTATTAAAATTGGTCAAATTATCGAATGTTGATATGTCAATAGAAATGTCGCAGAATATTCTCAATTTGAGTGGAAACTCAGAAGAATTGTATAATAGTCTTAGGTTGATGAATTATTTTGTTGAAAAGTGGAACTATGATTTTTCATTGGTTTTGCGATTACTTGAGCTAGTTCTATCTGAAAGTAGAGTTCAGAAAAAGGCATATCTGCTATTGAATACTATTTACAATGTTAAGTTTGCAGAGTTAAAATCATTTAATTTGAAAGAGATGCTATTTGATCAAAATATTCTGAATGGAGTTGATTTATCAGCAGAGAAAAACAGAATGACATTGTTATTCTCAGTTTATTATAAAGAAGGTCTTATAGATGATTTGGGGACAAATCAGTTTCTTCAGAAGTTTTTCATGGAGTTGTTCAGAAATCTGATGAGGGGAAACTCTAAATGCAAATCATATCTTGAGATGGAGCTAGAAAATGTGAATTTAGACAACGGTGATTTTTGGAAAATAATTTTATCGAACTTAAACTGTGAGAACCGCATATCTATTTCTGATCAAAAGTCTTGTCTTGATCACAACATCAAATCCATTTTTGATGCTGAGTTGATCAATGGATGCTTAAAAGCTTTATCAATTCTGTTAGTTGTTAGGGACCTAGATGAATACAGAATACCTTTTGGAGAAGTGTTTAATTTAGTTAAGATATTAGTATTTGACTCTCAGGATACTCTTCCCAACATATTAAATCTGTTTAATATAATGATTGAAAAGAATCTGATGGTCGATGAAATCTCTGAAATTCTCTCAAAGCTAATTACGTCTTATTTGGAAAATAAGAATAAAAGAATAATGAATTTATTAAAGATAAATGTTGAAAAGATGAAAGAAGGTAAGCACAAATTAACGAAAGAAATGAATATTATAAATCGATTTAGGAACAGAGGAGGATTATCAAAGAATATTGAAATTATAAAAAATAAAGAATATCTAAATTAATTGCTTTTGGCCTCTCAGAAATTTTTCATGATATGATTTCTTATAACATTAATCCCAAGGAATTTCAATATCTCTATGGTTAGGTTGTTTTAAGCATTATAACCGAAAAGAACTTATGATAAACTATACACACTTATATTTTATAGAATTGTTGGAATAATATTGCATATATAGTAGCGATATTTGAGATTCATAATTAATAAAGTATTTTTCATCAGTTGTTTGGATATATCCAGTTTATTTTCAACAAATATGAAATCACTAGATTGTGAGTAAATTAGTTAGTGATATGATGAAAATTTATAGATGAACTTTATTAAATTTTTATTTCAAAATTTTTATTTTTTTTAGCCATGTCTGAAATCAAAAAAATTAAAGGAGGATCTTTTAAGTCTATGAATCTCCACAGTTCGTTATTTCATAATATTCACTTTGAAAATCCTACACCAATCCAAAGAAGAACAATTCCACCGATATTAGAAGGAAGATCGATTATGGGAATTGCTCGAACAGGCAGTGGAAAGACACTTTGTTATTTGATTCCAGCAATCCAGAAAGCATTTGAAGGATCCAATACACTTATTCTATTACCGACTAAAGAACTGGTCCAGCAGGTTAGAAAAATCTATAAAATATTGAGCTTTAGAGTCAAATGTGAGGGTAAAGTAGAAATCTGTACGTTAAAAGGTGATTTGGATACCTCAAAAGTAGATTTATTAGTAGTGGATGAAGTTGATAGGATTTTTGAAGAGCCATCACTTTTGGAACATTTTAATAAGCTTTCTGAAAATCTTACTTGCCAAAGAATTTATTTCAGTGCCACATTGCCAGATAATCCGATTGATATAAAAACAATCCAAATTGAAAACAAGATCCCAGAAACCGTTTCACACTCATTTTTCTACGTTCCAAGTGAAAGTAAAGATGCGGCTCTATTGAGCATTTTGGATAAATCTAAGAAGACGATAGTTTTTACAGCTACAAGGTACAGTGTAGATTTTATTTTGGCTATAATGTCGAAATACAATTACGATTGCAGAGGAATATATTCGAGTATGGATGATGATGCTAGAAAAGTTAATTTTAATGATTTTGCATATGGCAGTGTTAATTTTCTTGTGGTTACTGATGTTGTTGCCCGTGGAATTGATATTCCTCAGTTAGATGTTTCAATAAGTTATGATCTTTGTGATGAAAAAACCTTTGTTCATCGTGTGGGTAGAATTAGAGGATTGGGTCACAATTACTCGTTTGTGACCTATTCAGATGTATTTCATTTTTTCAATATTAAAGAGACTCATTTGCCAGATGTGGAAATCGGAACAATTCCTCAAGATTTTTTGGACAAATATGATTTTTCAGAATTTGACCATTTGAAAAGTACTGCTGTTCGAGGCTACCAACGCTGTTTAACTTTTAGGAAAAAAGTCGTTGTTCCAAGTGAATTTAAGAAAAAAATAGACTCGTTTCCAATTCATCCAAAGTTTAAACTGAAAGATACATTAGCAGACCAAATTAAGAAAATGAATGCAAGAAAAGTTGTTGAGGAAATTGTTGAGGTGAAAAAAGATTTTAGAGATCAGTTCTACATTCCCTATAGCGCTAAGGAGACAATTACACATTCATCAGCATTTGGGATCAGCAAAGATGATTATGTAATAGAACGAAAACCAAAGGAACAGCGAAGGAGAAATTATAAGAATACCAAATGATTGTTAGTAAATTAAATATTTTGAGTTGAAATTGAAATCTAGAGTAGTGATATCTCAACAGAAGTGCAGAGTATTTTTAGTGAGAGATTCAAGTTTTGATTTAAAAATTAAAATATCCAAATGAATTTATTGTTCTGCATTTGATTATTGCAATAAAGATGTTAAATTGAAGGATCATATATGTTAAGACAACAGTAGTTTTTGTTTGATGTGTTTTTTATATATGAAATGAGCTTGGTTGGATGAAAATATACTGCTTCAGTAGTTAAAAGAAAGCTGAGGATAACCAGTCAAATAATTCTAATGTATCCATAGAATTTCTGGTAAGGTCTGTATTATTAGGCATGCAGTAATGAATATAATCTAACATCAACAAAAAGTTGAACCATACCTACACAAAACATATTTAATTTAAAAAAACATCTTAGTTCTAAATTCCCAAAAGACCCCCTAACTTCACTAGTTTTATTTTAAAAAATATGCTCAAAACAACCACCACTTTTCTTAAGAATTTTAATTACTCCTCATCACTTCTATCTCCAGACTCATCCTCGTGATCATCTTTATCTCCACCCTCATTTTCACGGGCTAGTTTTGTCTCTTTTGCAGCAACTTCCTTATAACTTGCCAACTGTTCAGGAGTTAACTCCTTCCACTTTTCAGCTGCTACTTTCATGACCGAATCTACCATTGCGGCCTTGTCTTCTTCTGTGAGTTTTGATCTGAACTCTCTCATAAAAACCTGATATCCACTAATACTCACAGCCCTTTTCCTCTTTTCTTTTTTGGATTTTTTTGCTGAGATTTCTGCCTTTGCAGCATTCTTCTTTTTTTCTAAGAATTCTTTACAGTTATCTGTTTTAGTATATTCTTCCATCGCTTTTGTGTAAGAATCCTTTAACTTCTTTGCCTCATCTTCAAATTTTTGTTTTAAATCTGCATTCACATCCTTCCAGAGGGCACCGATTTTCTGTAGTTGCTCGGTAACCTTTACAGATTTTACATCTTCATTGTTAGCTCTGCAATGGTTGGCAAATAATAAAAAGGCAGAAGGAGGTCTTTTCGGAGCATTTGGATCTTTAATACGTTTATTAGAAGCCATTTGGGGATATAAAAAAATCTATATAAATATTTTAAAGGAAATATTGAGAGGGAAATATTAAGAAGTCGAAAAAATGGAGAGTAGAGCTGAAATCTAGTGGGTAAAACACCAATTACCCAGTTAAATCAAGTATATTTTTGCTTTTTCCAATGGATCACACTTTTAAAAGAATTTGAGCTAAACAATTAAAAACTAACACGTAAAAAACATCTTGAATAGACCAAGTATGAGAATATAAAAATTTGTAACTTAAACATGATTATATTATTATTGTGTTAATACTTTAATTATTTTCTCTCTTTAACTGGGTCAAATGTAGTAAATTTCATTGGAAATAAAACTTTTATGAAAACCAATTTAAAGCCTCTAAACTAGATTTTGAGCATACCATATGGCTTTAAATGAAAATATATCAACTTTTTCTAGTGTTAAGCCTACAAAGTTGACATAAAAAACCGTTCATATGCTTTAAAATATTAGTATTCTTTGGATTACTTTAATTTGTTTATCTCTTAAATAATTGTAATAGTCATACTTGTTCCTACTACTAATCAATACTGACAACTGTAATTGTTAAAATTACCGGTATATGTATGATCTTGTAAATAGTGAATTCTACCAACTATTGCAAAACAATAATAGTGAAAGGTTAGATGAAAGATATATTTATTTAACAGTTCAAAATTTCTTGTTACTCAGCAGTTTTCTCCCTCCTCTATATATTTTTCAACAAACAAATCAATAATTTGATTTGTGATACCATTGATGACATTATCAGTTCTAAATTCCTCAATAACTTTCTGACACTCCGATCCTTCAGAATTGATTATTTTATTAACAAAAATACTCTCTGATTTTTTCTCTAAATCATCAATATCTCCATCGATATTCAATAAAATTGCCAAAAGTGCTAAGCATAGCTGTGAATACTCAAATTTCATCGACTTTAAACTGTTATATATACCTTTTAAGTCTTTTCTAAGAATCTGAATAGCAAGTACCTTATTTCTAGCATTTAATAAATTATTCTTATAGCCCGAAACCTTGATAAATGCTGAAACTGCCTTAGAATAGCAGAATAAGGCTTTGGAAGAAAAGGATAAATTTACAAAATGATCAATATTTATATCACTAATAGACTCAGTTTCACATGTATTTTCTATATCCCCTGGTTTTGCATTTTTGATGGCCGCTTCATTTTCATACATTTCTCCTAATTCGATGAGCTTTTGGCCACTGATTGAGTATTTGTTTATTTTTTCTAAATAATAAATTTGTTTCAGGGTGTACTCTGTAAATTTGCTGGCATCATTCTCGTTAAAGAGATCTGACAGTTTTTTATAAATCTCGGAGGTTCTAAACAAATTGTATTCCTTATTTTCCAGTGCAAATGTATTGGCTGCTTCTAATAAATATTTCTCTTTATCTTTTCGATCAATAGCAAAATCAGCAATTTCCTCGAAAATACTTGCTGATTCAATAAAATCAGGCGAAACAAACCATTTTAAGAAATAATTGGAAGGTCTTCTTAGTTCCTCTGCTTTCTGTAATTTTTTTGAGATTTCCAAAGAACTATTCATAAAAGCAAGGGTAAAAAACGTAATAGTATAGAACTAATATGTTAGAATGGCATAAGTCCATAAAAAGAGCCATCATAACTGATGTTGTGGCAGTGGTTACACCTCAGGATTATTAAAGAATACTTACTCAGATGTAATAAATTTATTGTAAACGTTGATTATGTATTTATATTTTGATTATAGTTCCATAGTTTAAACTATCTCTTATATTTCAATGTATTGTATATGATCAATCCAAATATACTTACTATTATTCCAATATAATTTGTATAGCTCATACAAGTATCACCCCTTCCTATTGAAACACCAACAATCACAACCTCTTTAAAAATTGATGAGAAGCTCAACAACAACACAGAATAATTCTTTACTATCCACAGTTCCAAATATAGCAGAATGAAAGAACAGAATCCTAGAGAGAAAAAAAAAGATAGATTGAAAATTGAAGATAGTGGAGTATTAAAAAACTCAGATCGTAAAATAGTTTTAATTCCCTCACAAATAAATGAAATTAAAAACAAAAAGATAGCAGTGGGCAGACAAAGGTTTCTAATAGAAACACAAATAGAATAAGTGATACTACCTCCATCAGCAGTGTTAATGTCATTCATGGTAGCATTGCCATTATTAATAAGCTCATTATCATTGTACTCATCCTTACGATCATGTTCTTTATTATCATCATATTTTTTGTTTACTATCATTTGAATCAGTGACCATCTCAATCCAGACACAAATGCCGATATTATTAATAAATATACACTTTCTCTGGAAACTGCTCCAGGTTTTTTAATTACTAAATACGTTCCGATTGAAATCAATAAAATTGATACGAATGACATTGTATTCACTTTCTCAATTTGCAACGCATATCCCGTTAATAAAATAAACACTGGTGTTGAGGATTTCAAAATAGTATAAAATGCCAGTTCTACCCTTCTCAAAATATACATACTTATTCCAGTGTCAATGGCACCTATAAAGGCACAGAAAAATGTTTTATAGAATGAATAATAACTTGTCTTATGGGTGATTGTTTCGATATCACCATGGTCATCTAGGGCCAACTCATGGGTATTGTTGCTTATTTCCGGGGATTTTTTATCATTAGTTTTGGGGGAAATAATGTCTCTTCTAGCCAAACTTTTCTTATAATTACTGAAGTATAAAATATAGAATATAGCTCCTAAAAAGTGTGATATATTTGTAATCGCTGATTTGAAAATCGGAAATCGAAAATTATATCCTTTTTCAGACAGTACCCACTTTGTTATAAAGCTGAGCGATATTGAAATAGTATAGTATAGTGCAAAAATGATAAGTGAAATCGGTTGGATAGTAAATGTATGTGGTACAAAATTCATTTGGAATCTATTTTGTATTTTTTATTTAAAAACTGTTTCAATACGAAACCATATTTTGATCAAGTAAGAAATGTAAATAAGGATGTTAAATTCCATTTTATTTATTATGATTTGTTGGATATATATGTATTAGGATATAGTTGGAATATAATAAAAGAAGACTTAGCATATGTATTTAACTAAGAATTTTCCAATTAACGAAGTTTAAAAGGTTTAAAACTATGAGATCCGTTCAGACACTCTTTTCTCTTAGTTAGTTATAAACGATAGCATAGTGCTTATTTAAAAATCACAACAAAAATGGAGGGAAAAAAGTTGAGACAAAATATCATAGAATATGCATTATTGGATTGTAATATTGTACTTTTTCCTGAATATAAAAATTTATAAGACAAAACTTGGTTAGGAATTTTAAGTTGTTGAAGATTAAATAGTTATTGTTAGAATATCTGATGTATGTATTACTATTATTAATGTGATGTGTTGCAAGAATTCTCCTTTACTAGGTATTTCAAGTAGTGGCAAATAGCTCGTTCCCTTTTTAAAAGAGTACATTTCCTTAGCACAAACAAGTAATATAAATATCAGATGTTTTTAAGAAGTACAACAGTTTTAATTACTCCTCTGTTGAGAATTCTTCACTCTCCTTTTGTTGGCTTTTTTAAATAATTTTGTTTTGACCCTTAAAATGTCTTCAGGTGAAAAGGAAATATTTAGTCAGGAGGATTTGCAAGATTTGCTCGATGCTGCAGCAGAATTTGGACCGGAAACTGTAGAGATCTTTCAACTAGATGGAAAGCATGTTGGAGAGAATTCAGTGGACAAGTTAGAAACAAGCTATTTTAAAAAAATATTAGAACAGACTGTAAAGGGAGACAATGAAAATGGCTATTCACATTTCAAATATATGGGAGGAGAATTTATATTCTGTAATGTCGATGAGTTTGAAACTGGAAAATACTCATTTGTATATATTTCAAATGGTCCAATTAATGGAGAAGTAAAGTCTATGGGGATAGTAGCTGAGGCTGAAACAGAGATATTTGTGGTCTTTACATGCTCTAAACCGATGATTAACAGTCTTAATTTAAAGATTACAGAATTGCTTAAATAAATGATAGACTGAAAAGAGGATGTATTGATTGGTAAGGTGTTTAAGATGGCAGGTTAATTTGTATTTAAAAAGAAGTGAGTTTGTTGATGATGATGTAAATCCATGAATCTAACTAGTGTTTGTGTAGATTTGTCAATTTCAGGAAATTTCACCTAAAATAATCAAAGCTATCATTCTACATTGATTATTTAACTATGGTTTTTTCTTAAAGAAGTCCAATAGATTGTTTTTAACCTTGACTAAATTGTCTGATTCGTTTTCATATGTTTCTATTTTAAATTCTGCAGTAATAGGGCAATGATCAGATCCCTGAACATTATCGTGAATTTCACCACCCCAACACTCTATATCAAAACTGTTTAATATATAATCTATTCTCGTACCTAAATTCAGTTCCCTCAATCGAAGATGTTGATCCCAACAGGTGTATTTATCCAATTTGTTATTATGTGTTCGATAGGAATCTTGGAAATACTTAATAAAATCTCTAAACCAAACCCGTTGCTCTCTTCTTAAATAGAATTTCTCAAGTGATGCTATATTTAGAAAATAATACGGTAGTTCTGTCTGTTTGGGATTAATTTTTCCAACCTTGTCTGATCCTTCTGCCAAGATAAGTAGTTTCTTATAAAATTCTGGCTCATAAAGGGTAGAGCTATTATGGTTTTGCATATTATCGATCTTCTCATAACTGTATTGAGCATAAGATGCACAGTTCAGTTTACAATCGTTCTGAAACCATGTATCAACATTTATTAGTTTTTCTAGCTCCTTCTTGTATAAATAAGAATCTAACATATTGTATGTGGCATTGAAATCCCCACATACAATAGTTCTAAAACTACCAGTCACATTAGTAGCGGGATTTTTGGAGCAGTGTTGATTCCTATCTGTATGACTGGATATGACAGAGCTTTGCAACATCTCGTAAACTAGCATTACCGACTCATCAGGCTCATCTGTGGCAGTATATGGCATATAACAGTTGTAGAGAGAAAAATTACCATGGTGAGTTTTCAATATTCTTCCGGGAACAATTTCTTCAAACTTATTACAATAGCAAGTTTTCTTAACCAACGTAGCAACTCCATGCCTACCAGATTTATGATGAAAAGAAGCAAAGGTATAGAAATCTTTCAATGAAAAATATTTGGACAGGTTTGAACGGGATCCTTTAATTTCTTGAAAACAAAATATTTCAGCATCTTGATGGAGTAAAAATTCATTAAAATCCATTCCAATGGATTCTGAGAATGAGCGAAGTCCATTTACATTGAAACAGTAAATCTTCATTATTCAGGGATAAAAATATTCCCACTAATATAATTTGATCCCTTTTATTTGAAAATTTATGCAGTAACAGAAGAAAAATATAGACTATTATTTACCAGTCACGATGTCATTCATTCAATAATATTTACAATGAATAAATAGACTGGCATATATCACTCGAAGGTTTTAATAATGGAATTCTTCAAATTATTTTATTGAGCTCCTTCAGATGTGATTCCTTAAAGATATCTATTCTCGTTTGGAATGAATTATCACAGATTATTTTCCCGTCCCTG
>CAJPIZ010000828.1:0-20447 GCA_905368565.1 Medioppia subpectinata | reverse complement strand
GTTAAAATATTTTTACAAAATACACGTTTAAAGTGATTATTTGGATATTGATATTCACAATTAGTTATCCGACAATAGTTTTAAGAAGATTTCATGACATCAACTATAATGGAAATCAAATGCAAACTGACCGAACACAGGCCGCCAATCTTGTTGACTACCGATAGAGATTTGACCACAGCTGGGATATCGGTCAATGTTGGCCATTGAATAGCATATCATTAGATCCATTAGATATTGAAGATTTCAGAAGAGGAAGGGTTTTGCATTATCTCTATTATTGTTTAACAATGATCAAATTTAGTCTTAAATCACACGTCAATAAATACTGAAATAGCCACTCTCCCATAGGAATACATTATTTTGGCAGGTGTCATATAAAATATTCCTGTGCCATAACTATTGATGCGAATTTTATGAAACTTGGTTTCTGATGCCTAGGAATGTTACTTAAAAATATGATATCATTTTCATAATTCTATCTACACTAGAAGATAGTTAGGCCCGAACAATATCAAATGACCTAATATTAATTACTGTATAAATGCAACTCAATAAAAATAAATGACTAGAATTTATATAAAAATCTTATTGTAATAATAAATAATTGGTTAATATAATACATTACTAATGTAACATTAGTTACTTATATTGTGTTTTGTCTTACAAACTTTATATTTTCAAATATAGTATTAAATACTATTTTATTGTAGATTATAGTATATATTTATATTTATAATATAAAATCAATATTTAAATGTCGTTATTCTTTATTATTATTTGCAATGTAATTAAAATTATGCAATATCAATATGCTACAATAAAATACAGTATACTATACACTTAACATAACATTATTATTTCACTATTAAGTATAAATACAACTCAATAAAAATAAATCACTAAAAATGTTATTGTAATAATAAATAATGGGTTATTATAATATTTCTGTAGACTTTTAATACAGTCAAAGGCAGGAGCAAAATATTTAAGGTTTCTCATAAATATAATAAAGTGTATATAACTTTATGTAAATGTTTTGAATAAATATGAATTAAAAACAATCTTAGAGTTAACAAAACAATTTCATCTTTCGAGAAAATAAATGTTTAGCCGTTTAGCCATACGAGTATATGATCCGCAGTTTGTGACTAGTTGTATGCTTAATCTTAATTTGTAGACCGAATATAATTAGGAATAATCAAGTTTACTATTGTGGGCTTCATTTATGCACACCCTGTAATTATTTAAACCAGATGTGCCACTAATAGTCAGCCATTTATTAACACTTTATGACTTGTAAGCACTTGTTGTGTATGTTTAACATGCATTTAACAAACATTTAGCCCCCAATTAAACAGTATATTGTATTTATCATTCACAGGGCAAACTATTACAAAACGATATCCTGGACTTATAACCTGGACGATAACGTATGTCAACTCTAACCTGGACATGCATTACAGCTGTTTGTGTGGTCACCATAACAGGCGATTGGAGGTCAGTTACTGGCGCTGGCATATCTGCCCGACCCGTACTACTCGTACGAGCCCATTCAACCAATACCGGCCCCCGTTATCGCCGCACAGCTACTACTAGTACGGCGACCACCCGTTCGGTGGCCACAGACACGGCGGACGTCCGATGACTATTCAAAACTATAACAACCTTATCGGTCGACCTGATTGTTTCAATAATCCCGGTTGCATTAATCAAGTGGCAACATTCAGAAAATGATCATGTTTAAATATCTAAATATCAGTTTATTAAAAATTAATTAATTTTTATGTTACAGAATAAATTCTTGTTATTATTTTAATAAAAATTAATATTAATTGTTTATAATAATTATGTTTTGAGTAAACTTTGTAGGAATTATGTAATAACCTTAATTTATAAAGTTATTAATTGCTTATAAATATATTTTAAAACAAGATACTGTACCATTTAGTAATCATATATAGATTTAATGTTTGTAATAGTTTTCGTAAAATTAATTCTATTTAAAATTATAAAATGTTAAAATAAATTAGATTTTATTAGAGTATAAAATCATTGTTTTATTATTTCTAGTTTTGATAAAATGTAATCTTGAAAAATCTTATCATTTTGTTGTTTTAATTTATTTACAAATCTCTTGTAACCATCAGATGACAAACAATAGCCATTAATAGACCAATAAGTATACTCTTGTAATACTTGTCGACAATCGGGTCTATCGAACGGTTCCAATGATTGCATAGAAATCAACACTTTTTGTAATTCAGTCACAGAGTTTTTCAACTTGTAATCCGATGAATACATTCCTGACCTACAAATAATATATAATATTATTAAATATAATTATTATTAAATTCTTAATATATTGTCAAAAGTAATATTTAAAAATATTAATTACAAATATACTTACAATGTAGGTGTTACTTGAATATCAAATATATTTTTCCCGATTTTGGCCGCACTGTAAACGTCTGTCTTGTAGTCAACAGTTCCACCATTAGTTTCTTCGGGCGATAAATATTCGGGATTTCTATTGTCTGACAGACTCTTAAAGACTTGACTCAAACCAAAGTCACATAATTTCAAACACAAATTCCCGGCTTTGCCTCCGATTAACACATTCTCGGGTTTGAGGTTTCGGTGAATCACTGCTGGACTCAAATCATGCAAATGTTGGACACATTTCAACAGCTCTGCGAATATTTGACATGAAATGAAAAACTCTGTCAAAAACTCTTCGGCCGATCGGCGGCCAAACACTCGACTCTTAAAGTCAAATACTGTCCGTAAACTGTGTGAACACAACTCCATTGGAATGTAATATTTATTGTCTTCAAACCATATTTTGTAATATTGCACTAAATATTTGTCGCATATGTTTGTCAACTTGTTTAACTCATTATGTATTGTATGATCGTATTTACAATCTGATAGTTAACATTATACATTTTAGTAGCATTTAAATTTTAAAATATGATTAATAAAGCTTAATGAAATATACGCAATTATTTAAAATATTATTTAATAAATAATTATAAATACTGTACAGTATATAGTTACGTATTTAATATAAAATGTGTAAATAACCTACCAATTATTTTGATTGCCCTTTCACTTCCATATGTTTTATGTTTAACTTTGGAAACTATACCAAAACATCCCAAACCCAATACAGATGACTCTTTGTAATAACTCTTATATTGAGTTAATTTTGTATTATTTAGATCTAGAAAATATTAAATTTTTAAAATGTAAATTAAATAAACCAACAAACATGAAATAATTACTGTCAATGTCATACCACTTTTCTGCCGTTTAATTTTATTAGACATTTTAGCCAAAAATTTACCACATTGCTTATTAAATTGTTCTATACTACCATAATTATATTCTTTATAACAAGATAGATTAATTGTTTTATGCGTTAATTTCATCTCATTTGAATAGTAATCAAATATATTAGTGTAATTAGTTGTTTCTAGTTTATATGGTGAGTGGATTTCGTATATATTATCATTTGATATACCAATCAAACGGGAATTATTCAGTTTGAATGTCTTTTGTGAATATAATTTGTCCATGGTGTTATTTTCAAATACTTTTTTAGCTGCATTATTTATTGTTAGCACGTGATTGTTGTCAAAATATTTACCACAAAAGTACACTATTCCCCCGAATGCAATAAAATACGTCTCGCTGGCCACCGGACATACAGTGTGAATGTTAAATAAATTGTCAATCATTTGTGGTTTGAATACATTATCCATTATATTGTGTCCCAAATGGCACTCATTTCGACCCCAACTGAAAACACGGCCATTAGATGTGACGGCAAACGATGAATGACACCAACAATTAATACTTTTAATTTTATAGTTTTTAGAATTGTGTTTGAACTGTAATTTTATCGGAGTTGTTATTTTGGCCGATATGTCACCCACACCCGATTGTCCCCACGTATTATTACCCCAACTGTAGACATATTCATCATCGGTCAGCGCAAGTGTGTGATAATCACCACAACTAATATCACGGATAACAGGATTATTAGGCAATGATATGATGTCTGGTTTTAAATATTTTTCCGTAGATGATCTTGCTAACTGTGCCCTTTCGTTACGCCCCCAACCATGTATAGAGTTGTTGTCATTTATGGATAATACAAAATCCAATCCACATATAAATTGTTGTATATTTTGTTGACATAATTCTGGAATAATCTCTGGTTTATTGACAGTCATATTGTGACCCAAACCGAGTGATCCGTAATAATTAGATCCCATGCCGTAAACAATATTATCATTTGTGACAAACAATAAATTATAACCGTTTATATCATCGAAAACGTGAAATAATTTAATAATATTGATGTCTATATTATTATCAACAGATATTAATCTACTTAGCAATCTGTTAGTAGTTAATATTGGTGATATAGTATCATCACTACTTGATATAGATGGATTTCTATCCGAAATAGATTTACGGACTGATTCAGATTTGGGGGGCAAAGGGGGCAGTGGGGTAGTGTGTGTTGCCGACGATCTAGGGGTAATCGGTAGGGGAGTTGAGTCGTAATTAATAGAACTAGATAATGTTGATTGAGTTATTGATTTACGGGGCCACCGGGGTGTAAGCGGGTGGGGTGGGGGAGAGTCAAAACTAATTGGTGACGACGAAAATGGCTGACGCGGCTGTGGTGTTAGCGATGACTGTGGCTGAACATCGACATTAATTGACATAAATGATATTGAGTGCGACATTGATTCGGTGAGCAATTGGGTTCTTGACGAGGTAGGTATGGTTTGGCTCGAGGGCCACCTCGGGGTCGACACAACGCTACCAATTTTGTCCACGAGTTTTGAGAACTCTTCCCGATTTTGGCGGACATCAAACACGTCATCCGTAATGCACGTATTGGACGAAAAATGTTTGGGCTTTGGGTAGATGGCCGGGGGTTCGCGTCCGCGGCTGGAAGTCTTGACTACCGATAACTCGGGCTGTTCGCTGCGTGAGGGCCCGTATTTACCTGGTATTAATTTTATTGAATTGGTTCGCTTCAAAAGGCATTGTGGCCTCGATGTGTTTGCATCACTAGTTTGTCTACAAGGTGAGTTTATGTTTTGTTGCGATCTATCCATAACACTATCCGTTTTGTCACAATCTATGGTTTGGTAATTCAACAATTAATTATCATACAAATTATTAATGTAAAAACATATTTTAAATGTCTACAGCTCATATGCATTAATTCAGTTAATTATGTGTATCATGATTGTCTATACCTAGTTTGGTCTCCCATGCTGCTGTTAAAGACACATTTAACTTGTTGATTCTGGTTTTGAGCCGAACACTTAGGTTAGTATTTTCACAGCTTTCGATATTTGTCGTGATTTCGCTAACTCTGTTTTTAACTTGTTTTAAATAGTAAATTATTTATAATTTAATTACAATTATATATTTACAAATACATCTTAAACAATTTACCACTTTGTTGGGTCGCGAACGGTAACTTGCTAAGCCCAGATTTATTGTCGTCACCATGTTTGCTTGTTTGCGTTTTAGAAACGACATATTGATTGTCAACTATGTCCGCCGAATTCAGCTTATTCCACTGATGTTTAAATAAATTGCAAGTAAAATACTAGATTATTATACAAAATGATAGAACATAATCTCATAACTTTTACCTTATTTATGCTATTCTGTCGAATTGGTACAATTTGCTTAGCTGCCGGATTTGGTGTAGCTGATTTGCTTACATCATTGGATGATGTGTTGCTCAAATTAATGCCAATTTGTTTATCACAATCGGTATTTGTTTTCACACACAAAAACTCATAGAAAAACAAATTTGCATTATTTTTACAGGTATTTAATATTATAGTAAATTCATTATTGTTTGCTGTAATTAGTTGTTTATCGATAGACCAGTTATGAAATCCCTGTAATACACGTCTACTTGTCGGCCGGTCTCCGATCAAGGTTTCATACATTGAACCGATCGCGTGATATAATGGATTAAACTGAGCACAAAACGAGGCAAAACGATATTTCTCCAAAGGTTTGCCTCTAAATAAATAACATAACAAATATTACATATTATTAAGGTTAACATTTGATGATTCACTTAATATGCAGGCTCGCCTAAATTATGAATTCGTCAAAGAGTGATAAAACATTCAGTAATCAAATAATGCTTAACACATAAAATTGTTATAACAGGTATTATTGTCCATTGAGAACATGGATTCCTTTGAGAATTTGCTCTTTTCTGTTAGCCCTACATATTATTTATTATACTTTACTAGAATAACTATATCTGTTAGCATTAATCATCAATTATTATCATCATAAATATGAAATTATGGCTTAAGTTAAGTTTATAGCAATGTAATTTTATAAACTCTATTATATAAATCGAACGATCCTATAAACCACATTATTCATAGTTGAATTCTGGCTAAAAATAATTGTGTCTTTTTATTACAATTACATACCCTGTGTTCAATTCAAACATTTCAAGTCCAATCATTCCAACGCTATAAATATCAGCTTTAACATCATATTTTTTACCCATCCCGACTTCCGGTGCCATGTAATTGCGAGTTCCCGCCCCCTGGGTATGAGTCTTAGTTGGCCGGTTATGTTCAGTGGCCAAACCAAAGTCACCCAGTTTTAGAAATGTATTAGTTTTTGTATTATGCAAAATCAATATATTCTCGGGCTTTATATCCCTGTGAATGATTGGAGGGTTCAATTCATGAAGATATTGAACGCATTCCAAAATTTCCCGAAATATTTGACAAGAAATGAAATACTCGTAAATATTCATGGCTTCAGTCGATTGTCTCCCAAATACTTGTTGTTTGTCATTGAGTACAGAGCGGAGTGTTTGCGGGCAGTACTCCATCTGTATGTAGAGGTGTTTGCCTTCGATCCACGAGTCGTAATATTTAACCACAAACTCTGAGTTGATTTTTGATAAATTTTTCACCTCTCTCATAATTTTCACTTTTCTTTCTAGGCCATAATCTAGGTGTTTATGGAATATTAATAATTGTGTATTATTAAATTCAATAATATAAATTATTATAAATTTACCTTCAAATTCTACTTTTTTGAGTGCATATATCTTATCATCCAATTTATGCTTTACTTTAAATACAGTCCCAAAACCACCCGAACCTATGGCTCCAGAATCGACGAATGAATTTAAGTTAACAAAATTATAAGTATTATAAGTTATTTGGTATTCCATGGCGTAAAACTCTGTAAAATTATTATAATTTGTTTCAATTAAATTATGTTCGTTCGATAATTGATAGACTTTATCATTAAGTAAAACACAAATTAAATCATTTTTATGAATCATAAATGATTTAAATTGTTGTATAGATTGTATGTTATTTATATTATTGTTTGTCAATAGAATTTGTTTCGGAATTTTTGTAATAATTTGATTATTGTTTCCACAAAAGTATAGAAACCCATTGGATGTCAGAAAATATGTGCCATAAATGCTGTGACTAATTGCATTGACATCATTTATGGATGTAAGCAATTGGGGGTTAAATACTTTATTATCAGTTATATTATGTCCCAATTGATGGTGACTATTGTCACCCCAACTGAAGACCTCTCCATTGGATGTGATGGCAAACGAGGAGTTGTTATAACAATGAATTGCTTTTATCTGATTATTACTATCAGTAAATGGTATCTCAAATGGTGTACAAATATATTTTGTATTATTATCGCCGCAACCAATTTGCCCGCAACTGTTGTCACCCCAGGCATACATCCGGCCATCACGTGTTAGGGTCAGTGTGTGATGAGTACCACAACTGATTTGTATAATGTTTGTATTATTAAAATATACTATTTGTTCTGCTTTCACACCATCATCATCTAAGTTATCATTTCGTGCCAATTGTCCACATTTATTACTACCCATACCATAAATAATAGCGATATCACTCACTGCTAATACAAAGTCCAATCCATTGACAAAGTATTGGATGTTTTGATCACATAATTGTGGTATTATTTCTGGCCATAGTATGGGTCGGTTATGTCCCAAAACCAGACATCCATTACTATTAGTACCAAAACAATACACGAGATTATCATTCGTTATAAATAATATATTTTCTCCGTTGTCATTATCATAAAATATATGTATTTTTGCAATTTTTTCATTAATATTTACTGGAATTTTGTCACAAATAGTAAATTTACTCATTTTAATAGTTATTATTATTTCTATAATTAAAAAATTTTAAAACAATTTAATTATTAAAATATATTTATATAAAACAATATATTTTAATTAATAATATTTAGCACATTTGTGAATAACATATTATTAGTCAATTCATTTAATAGTTAATACTTTAAAACACATTTAATAATAAATATTCATAAAACAAAGAAAAAATTGTGTAATTTCTATGACTTAAATATAGTTATAACCCTTTGATACCAATTATAACAATCAGTGGATACAATGGAAACAAAGTTTTATTGCCCAAAATGTTATTTAAAATGAGATAATAACTAATGATATAAATTATAACCAGGGATTGCCATGTTGACATGTAATACTTAATAGTCAATACCATAGCCACGCAGGGCAGGTAAAACTGGGTAAACGAGGGTAAACTGTAATGTATTGTCTATGGGAGCATAGAGGCAAAGCCTAACTTTTACGTGCTTTTGCGTGCTCCTGGTCAATCCTGTATGTGTTATACGCAAAGCAATTGATTTTTATTTGAGAGCAGTAATAATGCTATTACTAAAGCATTAACTCACTATACAATAGTGGCTTTAGAGTGGCCCGAGAGACAATTAGTGATCATAATTTATATTTAAACATATTGTATATAGTGTCTTAAATATTTAAAGAGATCTTAGAATGTGTACACTATTTACACGAATCGAGTCCACAGGTTATCCATCGAGATCTCAAACCCGACAACATATTGATTGATACAAACACTATCTGCAATCGATTTATAAAACTGTGTGGATTTGGTTTGGCCACAGATAACAACACCAATGGGCAAACTGTCCACCGATATAAACGCACGGCTGTCGGCACCCATGGATACGCTGCACCTGAAGTATTGAAAGGCAGACAATATAACCACAAATCAGATGTTTATAGTCTTCAAGCAATCGGCGAAGAGTTGTTTGGCTTTGATTTTCAGTCGTAATTGTTTTTATTAATTATTAAATTTTTTGTTACTTATATTTCTAATGAATTTTTTAGTGCCGATCCAATTGGAGATAACGACTCATTATTCAAAACATCCATACAATGCATGTATGAAACACTCGTGCAAATGATGGCAAGTTTGTGGAGACTTAGGCCTGAGTGTCGGCAAGTGTTGGCTAAATATAACGAGTGGTCAATACATAAGAGTGTTATCACTAATCATAAGGAATTTAAATTGTGTTAAATAAACTTAAATCTAACGAGAAATCTGTTTTTTATGAGATAATGTTTAATAAAACTAAAGAATAGATAAAATAGTTTTTCTTTTAACTTGTATAAATAATATCCTAAACTTATAACAATCAAATTATATATTTTTCATTTAGAGATTAATTTGTATTTTTGTAAGCCTTGTAATCACTGATTTCTAATCAGTTACTGCTTTATAGATTATAGACTATCAATAGACTTTCCCCAGATATACACTTTGCACTCTTTTGTATACAAAACAGTACATTAGTTATATTCAAAAAATGTTTAACTTTTAAAAGAGTTGTTATATTTAACATACAAAACAAAACAATCATGCATGTATTTTGTTACATTTTTATTTTCTACGATGTTATTTACATAAACTAATGATTGATGATGTAACTAATCTCATCTATTTCAATATAAAGTGTGTGAATAGTGTATGAACTAAAACAATGTCTACCCTATTAGACAACTTCACAATATGTGACTCAATCGCAGCGACAAACAAACAAAACATCAAATTGTGTCACATTTTCAGCGACTGCTCAAAAGGCAAAGATGTGCTGTTCGTCACCCGCGAGGATCAGGTCTATGGGTTGGGCACAAACACCATGGGTTGCCTCGGCTTAGGCCACTGTCAGCCTGTGTCGGCACCGGAACTCATACCGCAATTATGCCAACAAAAAGTACAATACTTTGCCAACGGATCCGGTTTTGCGACGGCTGTGACCGGCGATCACCGGCTGTACAGTTGGGGTGACAACACATTTGGACAGTTGGGTCGGTGTGAGTCAGCGGACAAACAATATCAAACACCCGGCAAAATAACGTACACTCATAACGATAATGAAATGACTGTACAGCAAATAGCCTGCGGTAAAAACTACTGCCTGGCGCTCACCAGCAAAGGCCTGGTGTACGGCTGGGGCGACAACGAGGGCGGACAGGTTGGCTGCCGGCGCCACCCCAAGGATTGCCGGAGCGTTTTCCTACCCCAACGATTGCCGTTCAGTAAAGCCGACAAAATAACAGCCATTTATAGCCACTATTGCTCGTCATTCGCCGTCACATCCGATCGACAGGTGTTTAGTTGGGGCGCGAATAGTGACCATCTGTTGGGACACGACTGTCCGGACGAGTGCGTACCGGAGCCACGATTGGTGTCGGGACTAAACAGGGTTAAAGTGGTGACAATTTGCATGACTAAAACGGTGACATACTTTCACTCAGACGAGGGTTGTCTGTATTTATGCGGGAAATATTCCCTGACTGATACCGTAATCACCGATATAATTCCACGTAAATTGTACCAAGTTGACAATAGATGCCAACATTTGGCCACGTTTAATTCGCTGATTAATTTATATGATTTTGTGCCCGTTTTGATGAATAATAGAGTGTATAAAGTGTTGATTTCATGCACTGATGTGTTATACAAAACTAATTATAAAAGTTTTGTTGAGTTTTACGCCAATGAATGTCAAATAACTTGTTAGATAGAAAGGCAATTAATAATAACATTTTAATTAGTGATAATGAAATGGAAACTGAAGTTGAGTCACGTGATAATAATTGGCCACTTTATAGTAAGTTTTAATTTGATTTTGATTAATAAGTTTACTATTTTTTATAATTAATAAAATTGTTTTTTTTAATTATTAGGCAATAGATCTGAAATAAAGCCTGTGTTAAAGCGAATGGATTCCGGATTCTCAGGTTTGTGTTCAATATTGTTATAAATTTTTAATTTTTTATAACGCAAAATATAAATAAAACTTAAAATTAAAAACTCAAGTTTAAAAATTTTAAGTTAAAAATAATCAAATAATTATTACAACAGAACTGAAACCAAAATTAGGTGATAATAGCGTAACAAAAACTAAATGTATGTATTTTTTGGGAAATTAAAAAATTAAGCCAGATTACTTTTTTTTAAAAATATTTACCATGTTTATTATATTCATCAAGCTAAAGTTGGTAAGACAGCCTGGTCAGGGATGATGAGCGCAATCAAGTGGTTGATGTGGCCAATAAACGGCGGCCAACCGCACCCATAAGCACTAGATCCAAACGCCAGTCAACTTCTATGCAAACTCTATGGGAAATACCAAAATATCAGCAATCGTATAACGCGGGCTACTGGCGGGGACCGGTGCGCTCGTGTCCGGCCTGACTGACCAATTTGGCCGACCATATGTGTGACGGTACGGACGGCTCGCATACCATAGTGTATACATTACTGGAGTGTGAGTTACGACGAGCAACCGGCGCCGGGATGTGCCGCACAGAGTATTTCTACCACATGTTGGACATTATGGTGACAAAAGGGGAGCACGTTAGCCGGTGTGTCGAGCACCGGGTCCCCTGTCCGACACAGGTTAACACCGCGTTGTTCGCCGGTCACGTGCCTGCCCTCAAGCGGTTGATCGCTAGTATTGGCGGCGCCGACGAGTCGTTTGTGGCTCAGGTAGAGCTGTTGACGGCGTTGGAGTGGTTGATGTACGAGCGGTGCCAATACAGACCGGCTGTGGCCGACATAATGGATGCCCTGTTACTTAATGGCGCGGTAGAGGTCGCGGCCTTTGCCGAGTGGTCGCAGACGGACAGCCCCCGCACCCGCGATAAGGCGCTACTTATTGATGAGATTAAGGCACTGGGTTTTAATCTTGTTAAACGATCCCGATCATATTAATTCAGTTGTGGCACTGAATATGCAATTATAATTGTTTTATAATAGTTTTTTATTATTATATATAACATTTAAAATATAAACAATTACTGCAATTAACAACATAATATGTAACAATATTATATTATAATAAATGTTTAACTTTTATTTGTTAATAAAATAATTAGTAATATTTTTTTGTAAATGTAAATTTAAATTAGTTTTATTACAAACATGCTTATATTTTATTATAATTCGTTTGCATTTTGTTTTAAAAATTTTGTAATGTTAGCTCAAAGTGCTTAATAATTTTTTATATATACCAAAGTTAATATGATAAATAAAGTGTGTATATTATGTCACATAAAATCAATCAATAATAATAGTTATTATTAATAACTAATATAAACTCATTGATGGCAAACAATGAATATTTAATGCATTTTAAGTGTTTTTGGATAACCATTATTACACGATTTTTGTTTAGACAATCATTAAGTTTAAATCAAAGAAATACAAATAATTTATCAATATTTTAATAAACAAGTCGTGCGATGAATTTCCCTAAAAAACTCAATTCCTTCAGTTTATTAACATTTTTTCAGTTTTATTATATCTTGATTTTAATGTCATTTTTTATTTCAACAAAATGTGATTTTTATGAGATTATCCTCTGAACGATAACCTCTTGGTCCACCCGTACTCACTTGATCCTTATAAACACAATTTTGTATTATAATGCTGTTCAAATGTCTAGGAGAAACGGGTTATTCAAAAACGACAAAATGGTGTCCAAAAGTGTTATAATTGTTTACATGAATGTATGTTTACAAGATTTAAATATATAATTTTTAATATTTAGTAATCAATTGGCTAATACGTGTTTGTAATTGAAACATTTGTGAACAAAACATATAAAATTTGTTCTCAATATTCAAGAATTAAGTATGTATTGTATTAAACTTTATGACTAAAATCGATAATCTTTGCGATATCTTTCCCATTGATTCCACTTCCATCTACGATTATTCTGATCAATTTTGAACGACTCTCTCCAATCTATACCCTTTTGAATAAAGTTCAACTTCCATTCGAAATGCGATACCAGGGATGAGTATCTCTTATATATGCCACTTTGAACCAACGTGAACACTTTCACGTACTCCGGATCCACAATATCGGTCATATCAGCCAACTTTTGGTTGCACCGCTCGATTATAGGGCCGATCCCTTCGATGGCCTGCTTTTCTGTCCGACATTTAGCCGCCACTGATTTCATGGACGGCAAGTCATTGTCGCCATAACCGTACGAATCGAGTCTACTCTTTATCGCTGCCATCGCACGTATACACTCCCTGAGATCATTAATATTCGGGGTATTTATCAATTAGTGCCTGTTTTGCGGTCGGTGATCGTCGCCGGGCGTCGGCCCTTTTGGCCTCCAACCGAGCCATCACTCGCCGCCAGAACTTGTCTTTGCTGTCCGCCCATCGCTGACACAATTGTTGTACTTTATCGTGGAGTTCCCCAACAGTAACTGTACTGTAGCCACACTTGCGCAGCGTTTGAACGTCAACCCGCATATTATTCAACAGTTGCTCTACTTGTGTCAGTTCAGCCCCGATGTCATCGGTGTTGAAGGTTGTGGTCAATGGATCCAACCGTTGCACGCGATCCTCTTCGTTGGCCACACGTTCCCCAATATTATTTAATAACAAATCGCATCGTTGTGTGTCCGCCGACAGGCTTTTGGTCACCCTATCCGTGGACTCAGTCTTATAGAGTAAGCATTCGTAGAAAAATGAGTTATCATTTGATTTTAAGTTATTCAAGGTTTCATTGAATTGCTGTTCGTTTGCCGTAATTATCTGTTTATCGAGTGACCACTCGGTGTAGGCGTCGAGCACTTGACAACTTGTCGGCCGCTTATTGACTTTAATCTCAATCATTGATGTAATCAAATCGTGTAAACGATTAAATTGTTTCCATAATGTTTTTGAATTGTAGTTTTGACAATCGCTAAATGTATTTTACAACATTTGTGAAAACTTTTTTAATTTAATTTATTATTTTGCTATGAACTATTATTTAAATAAATACCTTGGGTTAATTTCAAACAATTTCATACCAATACCGCCCACACTATAAATGTCTGCTTTAATATTATAGTTTTTATAAAGATGTACCTCCGGTGCCATATAATCGGGAGTTCCCGCTCCCTGGGTGTGACTTTTAAACGATCTAGCATGTTCAGTGGCCAAACCAAAGTCACCTAATTTGACGAATGTATTGTTAACACTAGTGTATGAAATCAGTATATTGTCGGGCTTTAAATCCCGGTGAATGAATTGAGGGTCTTGGTCGTGCAAATATCGAACACATATTAAGAGTTCCCGAAATATTTCACAGCATATAAAATACTCGTAAATATTCATGGGTTTAGTCGATTGTCTCCCAAATACTTGTCGTTTATCCCGGAGTACTGACCCGAGTGTTTGCGGGCAGTACTCCATCTGTATATACAGTTGTTTGCCTTCAGTCCACGAGTTCTCGTATTTGACCACAAAATCTGAGTCCAATTTACGTAAATTTGTCACTTCTCTCATCATTTCTTTCTCTTCCATTTTATCTGTTTTTAAAATTATAAAAAAATGATTATTTAAATAAAATAATTATAACCATACTTATTATATTTACCAAGAAATTGTACTTTTTTAACCGCATATAAATTATCGTCCAATTTATGTCTCACTTTAAAAACAGAGCCAAAAGCGCCCTCACCTGCGGTCGAGAGTTCAATGAACTAATTGTTGGAAATGCTATTCATTTCGTTTACATTAATTGTTTTGTAACTTATTTGGCATTCATTGGCGTAAAGATCGGCAAAACTTTGATAATTTGTTTCAATAATTTCGTGTTTTTCAGTGATTTTATTGATTCTGTCATTCATTAAAACACAAATAAATCCAATTTTATTAAAAATAAATGAATTTATTTGTTGTAAATCTTCGAAACGATTTGTCGATAGTATTTGTTTAGGTTTTTGTTCAATGATCTCAATACTATTTTGGTAATGTTTGCCACAAAAGTATAAAAACCCTTTTGATGTCAGGAAATATATGCCATAAACACTACAACAGATTGACTTCACATCACTTATAGTTTCAATCAATTGGGGTTTAAATACTCTGTTATCAGTTATATTGAGTCCCAATTCATGGCCTCTATTGTCGCCCCAACTGAAGACATGTCCGTCGGATGTGATCGCAAACGACGAGTCGTAACAACAATAAATGGATTCAATTTTAACATTATCATTAAATTGTAGTTTAATTGGTGTACAAATATTTTCAGGGTTATCTCCGCAACCAATTTGTCCCCAACTGTTGCCACCCCAGATATACACCCGGCCATCACTGATGAGCACTAGTGTGTGATAAGTACCGCAACTAATTTTAACAATATTTTTATCATCAACAATTATAGATTCAAAGTATAATATTAGCTTTGGTTTAAAATATTTTGCATCTCGTTTAAACAATTTAAGTAAATTGGACTTTTGCTCCAGGGCTAATTGTCGCCGGGAGTTACAACCCATACCATAAATCCTGTTATCACTCACTGCTAATACAAAATCCAATCCATTGACAAAATATTGTATGTTTTTATGACATAATTGTGATATCAGTTTAGGTGATAATATTGGCCGGTTGTGACCCAAACCCAGACACCCCTTACCATTATTACCCAAACCATAGACCAGATCATCATTTGTTATAACCAAAGCGTTAATAGATTTATTAAAATCATAGAAAACATGTAATTTTGAAATTGTTTCTCTAATATTTGTTGGAATTTTATCACAAATTTTAAGTTTCTCTAATAATTCACTCATTTTTTCACAAAACAAATATAATTATTATGATTAAAACGTATACGTTCAATGAAAATAAAAATTATAATAATCAATCGAAACCATTGGGAACACTGATATAATGGTAAATGTTCAATTAATATTTGATATTATCTATAGTTATTATTATTATTATTCTTTGCTAATAACTATTGTTTTATATTCATTTCATTTATTAATACATGATTTGCTTTAATTGTATTATTATGTTAATAAACATATTACTTGTTACTAATAACATATTACAATAATAAATACCCTACTATCCCATGGTCAGTGTTATTTAACAATAAACATTAAATATTATTGTTTAAAACTTTTATTTATAATACACCACATTTAGTATTATTATATAAATATATTGTGTACATCAATATTGTGTTAACACTTTTTAAACATTTGAAATTTGTGTATTTTTAATTAGATAAGAAGTTATATCATAATCTGAGCTCAATATACTAGAGCTCAATTATAGCTCATATATTATTCAACTCCAAGTAGCTGCTCCATTGGGATAAACTGGGTCGTCCACAGCGTGTCCGTAATTCTGTATGCGTTTGTATCCCATATCAGGCGCTTTGTAGGCGTATAAGTGGTCGTCCGCGCCGTACGGATAGTCCATAAAGTGCGCCGATTGGCCATAAATAACATCGGGTCCCAGAATGTAGGATGACGGAGCTCCTACCACATTACTTTGGCCACCAATAATGATGGTAATTGTTAGCAAGTATAACACTAGGTTACCCAAAGTCATCTTGCTTAAATAGATTTTGTTGCGTATAGTGTAATGAATGTACTACTCGTATAAATATGGGGTTAATGTTAACATATGATTTATTTAATTTAATATTAGTTTTATTAATTGTATGATAGATAGCGTTGTCATAAAATCACATTAAATTAAAATCACTCATTATAAATACAAAAATAAATTTATAAACTTGTAAACCATGTTTTATCTCAACTTTTATTATCTTAAATTCACTTGGTCAACTTTAAGTTACTCAACTATTACTTATTTAATTTACAAACAATTGTTTCTTAGATATTTATTGATTGATTATTATATTATGCATTGTATAGTGAATTAGTTTTCATAACTTTTGAATTTTTAATATTTTTTATAATAATGTAATTAATTAATTATTTACAATATGTAAAATATTATACTGGAAATTAGAAACCTTTGATAATTTTGAATAAAGTAAATAAAATTCCATTTTTAAATACAATTAAGTATTAAACTTGATTTCAAAATTTATTGGCAAAAAGTAGTGTTGATTTATTGATCTTGTTAAATAATCAATAAAATGTTTTATTTTTTTATAAAATCAAACTGAGACAATGTTCAAATATTAGATTTTTATTTAATTTGAAGTGATATTAAAATATTTATTATAATGCCAACTGTTGGGTAAAACAATTACTAATAACTTTATATAACTTATTTTAATAGCAAATTGAAGAAACATGGTGTTATGAAATAAATCATTATTTTAAGAACATTAATGTATAACGGATATTCAATAGCGTTATATTTATATACCCAAACATATATTATTTATATTGCTGCCAATATTACAAAGATATAATCTAATCGCATAAATATTTATTGTTTATGTTATAATAGGGTTTATTAATTATGCGATTAGATTATATCTTTGTAATATTGGCGGCAATATAAATATTTATTGTTTATGTTAAATAGTTATATTAAATAGTAATGCGTTAAATAGTATTATTTGTTAACTGGTGCTTTCATAACTATTTCATAACTGATAATAATGTCATAATATCTAACACATAAAGCTGTTAACGGCCTTAGAGTGGGTGGTGTACGCCCAGTGCCAGTACAGGCCGGCTGTGGCCGATGTGATGGACTCACTGTTCCGTAAGGGTGTGGCGGAGGCCGCGGCCTTTGCCGAGTGGTCACTGGCCGACAGCACACGACACAAAGATAAGGGATTATTAATTAGTGAAATTAAAGCTGCTGGTTTTAATCTAGTTAAACGATCGCTGTCTATTTAACTTGATAGATTTGATAGTTATTTAACATGATTTATTTTGTTTAAACCATTAGTCTTCTATGTCTATTTAAGAACTAATAATTATTTATGATCAAATTGATTAAACTTATCAACATTATATAAAAGGCACAGCATACTTACAATGTTTAACATTTAATGCTAATTATTAAAAATATTATTAATAACATTTTAATAATAAAACAACATGAACATGATTAATTCTATAACGGTGAGAATCTACGATATTTACCAGTGATGGTGTATACGCCGAATACGTGTAATGCGGATACGCGCGCGAACAGTGACCGTACAACCAGTGAGCGCTACATTTAAAGCCCCAATCATTTGTATAAGAATATGTTGAAAATTAGTTATGAGCTGTAATTTAATAAACAATGTTTTTATGTATTCTGCGGCCATTACGGCGTTGACACCAAACCATAGGCCGAGAATACTTGATATATGGATAATAAATGTGCCAAGTGAGAATTTCAATGATACCTCAAACACAGCAACCGGTGTTGAAAATGGTGCTATGTACAGTAATAATGCATTTGGATGACCATGACGATGACCCTGATGAGAAATTTTCAAATAATAATGTTTTACGCATTCGATTCTGTCATCACATTTATCATAGCATTCATCGTAAGTAACTTTTTGTTTGGGGTCTTGAAAATACATGTCACGCAATGAATGGCCGATTGTATTATTGTTGTGCAAATAAATCAGGCATTCTGAGTATATTTTAAAACCATCACGAACACAATGATTTAGGATGCATGTATATACACAAGAATCTCGACTTTGGCCGTCATCAAAACAGTTATGTAAATAATTACCGACATTATACTTAACTATTGTGGGCAGGTATTTAATATTGACCATGGTTGTACTAGTTGGATCAACTAATAAGTGCGGATAATCAAACCCATAATATTGGCGTTCGTTTGGCGAATGCACAAAAACCGCTATACTTTTGTTGCGTTTATAAAAGTACATTTGATTCAACGCGATACCAATGGTAGACAACTCTTTAGTCACCTTGCTACCTCTGTAGTCGTAATTACCATGGTGATTATGTTGTGCAACGATTGTGGCGCAAAAACTGCTGTAATCAATGGACACATACGGTTGACTACAGGGTGCAAAAAATGTATCCTTATTTCTCTGGATGATAACAACACATTTAAACCAATCACTTAATGGTATAAATTTGTTAAATTGTTCGCCGATTGAGATATTATTGAATTGTTTTAAAAAAATGTTTGTCCACTCTTTGCCATCACTAGTGTTCAGATGGTATGTCTTCAGGACTTTATTGGCAATGATATTGATTTTATCGACACATATAGTGATGGATGGCTGCGATGTTTGGTCGCCGTATTCCTCGTGTTTTACGTTAGTTATAGTTTCGTATGAAAAGTATGTTTCACTCAAACTATACAATTGGTTCAAACACATCGACAAACATATTGTAAACACAATTGTATTAAATAAATGTCTTTTTAATAATAAGAGTAATTCTTTAATAAAACGCATTATTTATATAAACAATTTATAAATTTGTTATAAATATGTTTATGCCGTATTTTAAATTACGTACGTTTTTTAACTATGAATACTTTGTTATAACTAATTTGAAATATTTTATCGTATTGCAGTATTATTCTTGTGCAATAAATTAAAAATTTATTATGCATGGCATTAAAATAAGGCCTGAAATAACTTGCCAACTCATCAAGGTTTGCCTTGATTATTATGTAATGCAGGATTTGGTTAAAGTTAAGACAAAGGTAGTATAGGTTAAATAACTATATAAACTTTTATTTCAAATGAATTGTAGTAAAACCTTTTTCCAACAAAATCTACATAAAAAATAGATGCGTCGTAAATTGTCAATGTGAAATTTAAAAATATCAAAATGTTTATGGAACTTGTAATATTTTGTTGATAATCCTATATGTAATTGCTTTAGAAAATTATGTTTTTACAAATCAATATACAAATGTGTATTTATTATTACAATTAATGTTTGCTAGCTTTTTATTGTCAGTATATAAAGCATAAAAACAATCTTTATTACTTTTGTTAATTGATATGTATTTTAGTTTTTAACGCAATATTTGCATTAATTGCATCTCTATGTTAATAAACACATTACTTGTTATTAATAAATATTTTACTAATATGATATTACAATATTATCCAGCCTTTCAAAAAGTATCCGCGCCTAGAAAAATCGATTATCTCCTAAACTAAACGAGCTAGATCAAATCTGTAAAAAGTAAAATAGAGTTCCATATATTAAGTTTTTTGTGACAAACAATTATTGAAATCACGTGACTAAAACATAGAAAATTT